>JAAAKG020009460.1:0-21124 GCA_010014905.2 Druon quercuslanigerum
AGTACTTTAACGTACTTTATTGTACTCTAATGCATTTCCCAAAGTTTCAGCTCGATCTTTTATTTTAAAAAAAAGTTATCTGGTCCAAAAAAATATTCAATGAACTGAAAAAGTGAGTCGGTAATATAGGTATTTCGCTGTGTCGCAGATAATCGTTGGCATAAGATATAAGGGACGTGAATAAGGAATTTCTTTCATTTTTCGAAAATTATTGATAACAAAAAAAATTAAATATTGTCTTTTTTGAATGAAAATTGCTTTAATTTCTACTTCATGCATTTTTTGTAAACAATCTTGAAACAGATAATCATAAAAAATTTCTACCTTACCGATCGAAGATATATGGAATAAATAAAAGGAATTTCTTTCATGTTTCGAACATAATAAATAAAAAATAAAAAAGAAAGTATATTCCGTTTTGAGGAAACAGTGTTGCAGTTTCTACTTCATACATTTTTTTATAAACCATTTGATAATTGTTTAATATTTCTACATTGCCGACATGAGGTATATACAAGGAAAGAGAGAATTTTTATAACATTTTTAGGTAAAAATAAAACAAAATGTACTCAGTTTCGTATAAAATATGTCTAAGTAATTTTTTTCATAAGTTGTAATTATTACTAATGCACTACTTTTATATAAGTTTACAAATAATCATAATAATCCGGTATGGTCTAGTGGCTAGGATATCTGGCTTTCACCCAGAAGGCTCGGGTTCGATTCCCGGTACCGGAATTTTTTTTTTAAAATAATTTTTTAAACTCAAGATTTTGAAATTATTTTTATTTAAACAAGCATCATAAATTGAAAAATAAAATTTTAAATAACTTTTTATTATTTCTTGCATGTTTTTGAACACTTAAATTTGAGATAAAATTAGATTCTGAGATTTGTAAACGAAAATTAGGTAAAATGAGTCGGTTTTTATAGTTTTATGAATTTCGTAAGTGTCTGAAAAAAAAAATTAAAAAGATTTTTGAAGACTTGATAATATTTAAAAAATGTATTTTGAAGAATTTTTGGAAAAGTTTGAAAGTTTAATAAAAATTTTAATCATTTGCACACTTCTAAAATTCCTAAATATCAGTTAAATGCATTCAAATTTTTTCTCATTTTTTTTAATTTTGCAAAATTGAAAAACTTGCAATAAAACGGTCCAGATTCTTTTTTTATTTTCTGCTAGAACCTATTTTTCGTAAGAAAAAATCGTTTGAAATTTTCTCATATGGGTGTAAAACTTTTTTAAAACTTTCATAATTTCTAAAAAAAATTTGTTTCAAAATCATTTAAAATCTTTCTGGAAATCCTAAGAAAATATTTTGTCTCATTTTTTCCTTTAAAAGGAATTTGAAAGTATAATATAGTATATACTTCTAAAATTTTGTTAATTTTCGCGTATTTCGGACCGTTTTTTATTCTGCGTCATCCATTTTGAATTTACAAAATTAAAATTCATTAAAAAAAAATCTAGACTTATTTGCACCGAAAAACTTCTTTGCTGTAATTATATAAATAATCATTAAATCAGTAAAGATGCTCCTTAATAATAATATCCAGAAAGTTACAACATTAACCAAATTTTTTTATTGTTATATATTAACGAATTAATAAGTTAAAGTGCTACTCCAAGATTTAAAATATTTGGAAATTTTATTTTTCAATTTTTTGGGACATACGAAAAAACTTTACTTTACTTTTTTTAAGGCAAAGCAATTGTTAATTTTATAAACAAATTTAAAAGGCAAAAACATATCTTATCCATTTTACGGTCCAAGCACTTTGTTCCTTTAACAAAAGTGATCAGAAACTTCTCCTCAATAAATAAAATGTCAAATTTATTAATATTTGATAACAGTTATAATTATTTAAATAAATTTAATTAACAGATACATATCTTCGTCAGTTTTCATCCAGAAGATTTCGTTTTTTGAACGGATTTAATTTTAAATTTTTTGCGAAAAAAGCCATCATCATAACTCGTTTATTTTAAAAACGTTTTTATAAACCAATTCAAAGTCTTATCACTTATAAATAAAAGTATAATATTTTTTTATGAAATCGAATGCCAAAGACTCAAAAAGGACCTTTTTGATTGGAAATTATCAGGTGAAATTATTTATTATTTATTTAAGTAAATTTAACAAAAAAATACAGATTATCGTAAATTTTAAACCAGCAGAGTTTTATTTTTCAATCAAATAAGTAAATGCTAAATTAAATTACTTAAAAAAATGCTTTGATCACAAAACTTGATTAACGAACGATAATTGTTCATTTGATAAATAACTTGATTACTAATAACTTTTATGAAAAAATATAGTTACTAAGTACAAATTTAAATTTCAATATTATTCAATATTATTATTATAATATAATTTCGATAGAATAACTTAAGAGATAAAATAACATAACATAATAACATAACATAATGGTTAATTCCGTTGGAAAAAAAATCGGCAGGTTGAAAATGGACAAAAATCTGTATTTGTTTATAAAGTTTATTTAATATAATAACAAATTATGTAAATTCCCTTATGAAAAAGAAGTATTGGTAAGTATTGGATTCAGTACGTAGCCAAGTTCTGAGTTGTTTATAAAATTTGTTATAAAATGAATTCTTGTTCTTAGATAAACGATCAGAAGGGAAGGATTTTTCTAAGATATAAATAGTGAATTTCTTAACTAAAAACAGCTTCCGTTTGTTGACAAGTATTCAAGCCACTAATTATGATTTTTTTGCACTTTTTTAAATGCTAATAATTTCAGACAGATAATAAATTACATGTTACTGATAATTAGATTGAGGTAATTGTTAATGAATCTTAAAAAACATAATTTTTTAAGAAATTCATTATTTTTATTAATAATATTCTATTAGAATATTAGAATAATGCACTTTTTTCAAAAATGTCCCATTTTTGTCTAATTTTCATTTAAAAGGGAGTAAATAATTATTTTAAATTAATTAAATTAATTTTTTTAACAATTTATTAATATTGTTAATATAATCAATTTAAATAATGCTAGAAAATTGCATTTTTTCAAAAATGTTCCACTTTTTGTCAAATTTCCAATTAGACTGAGGTAAATAATGAATTTCTGTTCACAAAATTAATTGTTAAAAAAATTTATCAATATTTTAAATAATATTGCAATCGGATAATGCTTGAAAGTTTCGGTTTTTTTTCTTAATTTAAAACGAGTTATTTAAACAATTTATCAATGTTTATAACTATCTCTCCAAGGAAAAAACTGAAAAGTGAGCAAAAAGTTGAAAATTTAAGAAAAAAACTGGCATTTCTAACATCGTTCAAAGAAAATATTACTAACAATAATAGTAAATTGTTTTAATTAATTACCGCAAAAAATCACAATTAGCGCCATAAATTCACAAACCCCAAATTTTCGTATTTAGAATCCATATTTTAAATTTTTAAATTTAAATTTAAATTTTTATTTTGTTTGTGGTTTTATAAAATTTTTCTCTTATTTTTATATTTGTGAATTTGAAATCTAATCAGTTTTGTAAGTCAACATTTTTGTTGGGAAAAACATCATGATTTTGGTATTTTGTCATGATAAAAAAATCTGCTCACTACTGTATTATTACCCAGTTCTGAATTAATATTTTAATTGTTTCCATTCTTAAAGCAAATAATTTTTCGAAAATATTTAAGGTGAATAATATTTTTTGTTTAAAAAATTTGTTTAAAAACAAATACTTACATCTGAAGCCATTATATAATCAAAACTCACTGAGTATGAAGTAATGTTTTTTAAATTGCAATTCATATTAAAAACTTTTACCAAGATTCTTTTTAATTTATATTTTAAACGCACTGGAAAAAATATTATTTAGGATTTAAAAAAGAAGAGAGTTAAAAGAGTTAATTTTCAATTAAAAATAGTTCAATTCAACCAAAAGAAACGCATTTTCCAGTAAAACGTTAATTTTCAACCCACAGAAATGAACTGTTAACAAAATAATTAAATATTGAACCGAATAATTGCATGTTTAACAAAGAAAAATAAATTATCAATCAGAAAGTTACACTGGTAAAAAAAACATTTATAATTTCGGGCGAGAGAAATTATTCTAATTCAACCAAAGACGGTTGAATTTTCAACAAAATAGTTAAATTTCTAACGAAATAGTTGAATTTTCGGCCAGAAAGTTGGCATATTAACAAAATACTTGAATTCTAAACAAAATAATAGAATTTTAAAGAAAATAGTTGAGGCTTCAACTAAAATGATGTCAAAGAAGGAAATTTATAACAAAGAAGTTGAATTTTCAACTGAGCAGTTAAATTTACATTTGCTTGATATTTCCACTAAAATATTATTAAATATACAGGGTGGACCATTTTAATATATCGCGGGAAATATCTCATAAAACACGTCCGATGCAGAAAAAAGTTTCAGACAAAAGTTGTATGAGAGAAAGGGAAACATGCATTGCTACAAATGACCTTGACCTTGGAAGCAATATTGAAGGTTTTTGAAGGTCAAAGTGATTTTTTCTAAGGGAGCCCTCTAATTTTGACCCCGGATTTGAAAAGAGCGGGCAATTTTAGTATAAGATGCTGCATTGGTCAAGGTTATTTGAAAGTCAGAGGAAGGTCAAAACAGGCGAAACTGACATAGCGAGCAATATCTCAGAATATACGTCAGAAACCGAAAAATGTATCAGACAAAAGTTTTAGGAGACAATAGGGATTATGTATTGGTACCAATGACCTTGACGGCGAGTTTCAAGATCGCTTGAAGGTCTAAGTGAATTTTTTCTGATGAAAACAAAATGTTGCATTCACCAAGGGCATCATGGGCACTTGAACATCAAATATGCAAAAATGACCTACATTCTATAGATTAAAAATGCGAAGCGTCTACAGCGTATTATGTAGGTCGATTAAACTTTCACAGATTAGTTAACAGTGTCATCGAAAAAATATGAACCAATCAGATAGCTATTCACAATCCCGCACCAAACAATGAGGCTCCAACGATGTTGGTGATCATCGGTTCTGCACTAGTAAGAATTAGTCTCTGACCTCTAATGATGTGAAGCCAGTAGACAAAATTCAAGGCGTTCCATGAAATTTCGATCCCTAATTCTTGGCTTAATCTTATGCGATAAGCATGATAACTCAGAGCCTTTAGGATCCTGAGAACCGTTGCACCATGAGTCGGCCTTGACGAATGCATACGTATAATTTTTCGTCCTTTCCAACTCCAGGTTGAAAACTAGGGGTGTCCATTACAAAAAATTAACTTTGACCTTCAACCGACCTTGAAAATCACCTTCAAGGTCAAGGTATTCAGTACTAAAACATGCATCCTATTGTCTCCTACAACTTTTGTCTCCAAAATTTTTCGGTATTTAACGTATATTCTGAGATATTGCTCGCTATGTCATTTTCGCCTATTTGACCTTCATCTGACCTTGGAACAACCTTGACCAATACAACATCTTATACTTAGAATTTTCCGCTCTTTTAAAATCCGGGGTCCAAATTAGGGGTTTCCATTTTAAAAAATCAGTTTGACATTTAAATCAGCTTCAAAACTGCTTCTAAGGTGTAGGTCATTGGTACCCATGTATGTCCCCCTTTATCTCTTACAACTTTTGTCTGAAAAATTTTTCTGTATCTGACGTATTTTCTGAGATATTTTCCGCGATAGATTAAAATGGTCTACCCTGTAGAATAAAAAATAGTAGCCTTCAACAAGAAAAAAAAATTTCAAATAAATAATTTTTATCAAAAAAAAAAAAAAAATTACTTTTCAACCAAAACAGATCGCCTTTCCACCATAAAGGATAAGCTTTCAATCCATCAGGACGAATTTTGTATCCAAAAAGATAAACGTTTATTATAAAAATAATTTCTGAAACAAAATTCGCATTTACAACCAAATATATTGGATTTTAATAAAAACAGACATATTTTCCACAAAATAGATGAATTTCTAACCAAATAGTGGAATATTCAAGCAAGAAAACGAACTTTTAGAAACAAAAAAGAGTTTTCAGCAACAAAATTAATTTTTACGAAAGAAAGATGGGTTTTAACCAGAAGAGGACTTTTCTGACATAAAAGAGAAATTTTTAATTTAAAACGATTAATTTTCTATATAAAAAGGCAAAATACGTAAATTATTAACCAAAAAAGTTGAATTTTTTGACAAAATAATTAAATTTTCAACCAAATTGTTGAATTTTAAACAGAAAAGAATGAAATCTCAACGAAAAAGTTAGATTTTATTATCAGGCTCTATTAATTCAGAGAATACAGGGAAGTTTCTTGAGAACAGTGGAAAAAAGAGGAATTATTTTAAATTCGCACTTTCGAGCACTGCACTTTTTATTTGTTATCACTAACGAAACTGTACCAAACAATTTTTTAAATAAAGTTCAACATTTCTGTAATAGAAAATAATCACTTATCTTACCATTTATTTTTCAGAAAAAGAAATAATTATTTACAAAAAATAAAGATAAATAAACTAAATATAAAAATATAGATAAAACTAAAAATAAATAAACTTAAAGACAAGCCAACTTTCAGAAATTCCTTTGACTAATTGTTAATGTTTCTTACTTCGCGCAGTTCGTTCTAATAAAACAGATAAAAGTTCACCCTGAGCTTTAAAAATCCTCCACAGCGTTATAAAATCCAGAGAAGTCAGATAGCTTGAAAGTTTTTCAGTTACCAAGATTGGAAGTTCCTTTTTCAACCCAAAAAGGGCCTTGAATCGATCGCCACTAGTTTCTAACAGAACTTTCCTCTCTTTAATTTTTGTAAACCGCATTATTAACATTTTTCCATAAATCGGAAATTCTGCAACAACGGAAGATTCTAATTTCTGAATGATTGATTTGGTCAAATTCATTTCCAAGGCGGTTATCGTTTTCGCAAAAACGTCATAAAAAGAAAGATTTCGTTTAAGTTTCTTCGTTTTCATTTCCTCTAGTTCGTGCTTAAAACCGTCGTAGAAAAAACGCAAGTTATTATTCAATAAATTCAAATCCATGCTTTGTACAAATTTTTCGCTTGCTTCGTTTAAAATGACCGCTTGGATTACAAAATAGAAGATTTTTTCCTCGCGTTGTATTTGAGCTTGAGAAATATAATTTTTCAAATCATGATAAATGTTCGTAATTATTCCTTCTGTTTCATGCAAATCAATTAGTCGAGAAGCGTTTGCCAAAGGAGTTTCTCTATTTGTATTCAAAATCGAAAAATCAGCTTCATATTCTATCAACATTTCAAGAGCTAATATATCTTTGTATTTCACGGCTAAGTGAAGCGGAGTATTTCCATGAGATTCTTTAGAATTTATATCAAAACCGTAATCCGGAAAAAGTCTCCACTCAAGTCTATCACAAAATACACTGCAAATTTTCAGCGTGAATGCAGTTATTCCGATGGCCGAGTGAAGAACAACCCCGGAATTCAAAAGAAGATCAAAGACTTCTTCGCTTTGATAACAGTTCCTCAAGAAGTGATAAAGAACGAAATTTATTCTATGCGGAATAAAAGTTGCTCCTCTTTGTAATAAATCAAAAACCATTTCCGATTGACCGTATGCAACTGCATAAGAAAGAGGATTTTCCAATTCCCTACTAACAGAATTTATATTTACGCCACGATCAAGTAATTTTTCTATCGCGTATTTATTCCTTACTTGAATAGCAAAATGAAGCGGAAACACATTTTCCCTTTCAATTTCAACAAATGCGCCATTTTCGAGAACAATGTCCAAAATTTGTCTATTTTCTTTATAAATTGCAACCTCCAGCACCGTTAGAGTTCTATTTAAAATTATTGAAGGATGACCTTGTATGTCAATGACAAAACACTTTGGATTTTTTTCTGTTTGCGGGTTTACGTCTGCTCCATGATCTAAAAGCAGTTTTACAATTTCGAGGTTGCCAATATGTACGGCCATGTGAAGTAAAGTGTGTAATTTATGGTCTTGAACATAACTTAAAGTTTTGAAATTCGGATTAGCACCTTCATGCAAAAGATATTCTACAATATGTGAATGTTGCTTTTTAACTGCAGTTTCTAAGATAGGATTATGGCCGTCAAATTTAATATGAGAATGACCATAAGCATGGTCCGCGAAAGCTTTCAAGACTGGTAGATTTCCTTCTTCAACAGACATATATAACACAGAATCCAATGGATCATCTTTAAGTTCATGGGTTATTAAAAGGTTTATCCGTTCTTCATCACCATTGGACACTGCATCGCAAATTGCTTGATACCTTTCGTTGGGTAACATTGTTAGTCCCCTCTTTGATTTGGAATTTTCTGAAAAATAAATTAAATTGTGTCACAAAATTAAAGCATTTGAAAAATATTGGGGGCGAAATTTTAAAGTTAAGTTTTGCAATAATTCATAATAATAATGAGGGGTTGGAAATGAACAAACTAAACTTGAGGTAGTCGTAGTAGTAGTTTAGGTAGTCTTTTATTTTTTCTCATTTGTTTCTCTAGCCCCTTACAATTCTTTCATTCACTTTCCAACCAATCCATCCTCCCCTAAAATCTTTACTGCGTTCTCTTGCAATCTCTTGCACTTTCTGTTTTCTCTTTCTTTTCCCAATACATCCATTCGCTTACCTCGTTTCTCAATCTACGTCTTCCTATTCTGGACAATTTTCTCTCTCCAATCCCTTTTCTAAATACTTTGCTACTCCTTCCTTTTTATCATTTTATACCATTAGTTCTATTTTGATTCCTCTTCCTATTTAACAGCACCTGCACTTTCTGTACTCTTGCTTTTCCCAGTATCTTCATTCGCTTACCTCGCTTCACAATCTAAACAATGCTATTTTGGACCATTTTCTCTCTCTCTTTGAATCCTCATTTATCCCCCGTATTTCTTTCTTAGCTGCTCTCCTGTATCCCTATCTCAAAAGAATTTTTTTCATTCTTCTTCACATCTCGTTAATTCTATCACCCTTCCTCTCTTTTCTTCTACCTCCTTTGAATCAGTTTTCACTAAATCCCCTCCCTTTTACTCCCTTTTCATTCCTCAGCTTCCTCTTCAATTTACATGCCCCCTTTCCTGGGTTTGGAGACGTTATTTATGCCTTTACTCTTCTTCTCTGACAATCCAGGCGTTCTCTAGTGTATCTTTAACCTCCACCTTATATACCCGTCTTCTAACCTCTCAATCTCTTCCCTTTTCTAATAACGGTCATACCAACTTATCAAATAACAACATTCTCCATTTCCCAAACTCTTTTCTACCTTAGTCTTCCTATTCCGCAAATCAGCTATCTTACTCCTGTGCCTTTTTTACCAGTTTTCTTATATGAAGTCTAATCTTCATTCTTTGCAAGGTATATACAAAATATGTAAAATCCCTTACTTCTATTAACTATACTCCCTTACATATCTTATTACACACTTTTTTCTACCCCCTCTCTTCTTTTGTAAACCTTATTATCTATATATACCGTATACAAAGTGGGAATTAACGTCGCTCACATGTAATCCTTCGCCGCATCGCCTTTGCCTTTTTCAACCTGGGTATCACGACCCCCCCCCCCCTTCTTTCCATAACTCTAGCCACCCCTCTCCTCTCCATACTTGATTGCACATTATCCTTTAGTTTCTCCTTATACATACCTGTATGTCAAGTATTCATTTGGAATCTCATCAATACGAGGTGCTTTTCCATAGTTTCTTATTCTTAACATTTTTATTATTTCTTCCCTACTTTCTCGTCCCTTTCCCTGTCATGTCTTACCACCTTACCCCTCCTAAAAAATCCATACCATATTTTTTCCATTCTACCTTCTCAGTATCCTGGTTTACTCGTTCCCCCTTTTTTTCTCTTCTATTCAATACCTTCCAAACCGGTTTCTACGTACTAGCCATCTCAATCTCCTTTTCAAACCTTTTATCTTCCTAATATTTTTTTGATCACTCATCTTAGTATATTTCTGTTCTTTTTCTTCTATTGACCAATCCTCTCTGACTGATTTTTTACCTTTACTTCCTTTTTTTCATTATTAATATTATTATTATGATTATTATTATTACAACTCCTTTCTTCCTCTAAGGTCGCTCTTATGGAAAAGTGATACGTATCTGTATAATCTGCTTACTCTAGATCCTTGATTTTCTCTCTTACTTCGTCGTCCACTATCACATTTCCAATTACTGTTCCCTTTTCTTTACCCCATGAAGTTGGCCCCGCGAATTTCACATCTTTTAAATTTCCCTTTCACATACGTTTTTACGTCATTTGTACCGTTTTTACATCCAATATTTTCGCTTGTACCCTTCTGAATAAGAAATTACGGGCGAAATTGATTTCCGGAGGCTAACTTCACGCATCCCCCCGAAATTCAAATTTCTCAAATTTTCTTTTTGCATACGTTTGTACAACGATTGTAATGTTTGTACATTAAATATTTTCGTTTGCACCCTCTTAGTTGGCCGGCTAGGGGAAAATAAAAATGTCGTGCCATCTCCCCGAAATTTAAATTTCTCAAATTTTCTTTTTGCATACTTTTGTACGTCTCTTGTACAGTTTTTATATATAGTATTTTTGTATGCACCCTCTTGATTGTGTGGCTTGTGCCTGGATACGAAAAAATTAAATATTCATGTTATCTCGTCGAAAATTGACATTTTTCTTTCTGCGAACGTCTGATGTCGTACGTCGGGATTACACAAAATTTAGATTTTTTCTTAGCCGAGCAACCATGAGGGTATAATCGAAAATATTGCATGTACAAACAGTACAAACGACGTACAAACGTATTTAAAAGGGAAATTTAAAAAATGTGAACTTCGGGGGCCATCTCCACGGGGCTCCTTTTCTTTTCCTGAGCATTTATATTTTCCCATCAGTACTTCTAGCTCCTCTGATTTCTTCTTCAGAAGTTCGTTCACATATACCCTCATTATCTTCCACGTCTTTTCTCCCATTTTTACATTTTCTAAAATTAATCCTTCCGTTTTGTTCTTTTATATTTTCCCTATTCTTTCCTATACTTTGATGTTATATATTCCTTCCTTACTCCCAAAACCATTTCTCCAATTGCTCTTTGTTTTCTATTCTTTCTCTTTGAATTTTGAACCTACTGCCAATCCCTTTTCATTTAGCCGCACCTCAATCATTACTACTACCTCCTATCATATCATATCATATTATAATTTCTTTCTTTCCTTTTCCATAGATTTTTTTACATAATATTTTTAATTCTTCTCTCTCTCTCGTTGCTTTCTCTCCTTATCCCCGGCCACCTGACTTTTTAATCACTCTACAATTTCTTCGTCCGAAACCAACCATATACATTATCTTTCTACTATTCTATCCTTAATCTATGTTCTTTTCCCCTTCTTTCATTTGTCTTCTGCTATTTTATTTTACTTGTGATAATGAATTCCTTTCTTCCCACCTGAAATCATCCTCTATTCTATCCGAGCTTCATTATAGCGTTTACTTTCTTGCCATAATTTCCCTCTCATGCTCCCGTTTCTTTAGTTTTACTTATTCCATTTTTTCCCCTTTTCCCCCTACCCCTACTGCACTTCGCACACCCTCCATCTCTAGCTTAGCATTTACCCTTTTTACAATTTTTCTACTTCTTTCGGTTCCTTCTCATCTGATTTTAGACCCTTCATCACTATATTTCTTCCTCATTCCTCTCTGTCCTTTTTATTTTTCTTTCTACTTTTTCTCAACTTTCCTCAACCTCATTCACACTCTCCCCACCTTTGAACTCCCAGTTTGAGCTTTCTTACTTGTCTAATGTCTATTCTACTTTCTTATTATCCTACCTTTGTACTAGGATCTTCCGGCTTTTCTAGTCTTTGTTCTAAAGTTTTCATCCTTTTTTCAAATTTTCCCTAATTTCTTCCTATTTTCTTAACACTTTTCTAAGTTCGACCATGTTTTTCCTAATGTCTAGTTTCATTTCATATACATCTTTCTCCTGCCTTTTTGGTTTATCTCTATTACCTTCATCATAATTTTGCGCATTACTCGTAACTTTAAAATCCTTTCTTCTATCGGCACTCTATTTTCAACTTTGTTTTCTTCTTTCCCCTTATCTTTCTCTCTCATTCTGTTCTGATCTTTTTAGGGTACTGTACTGAATATTTTCAGATTTTTGAAACTAGATCCTACTTCTACCTCATCTTCACTGTTATTTATCATTGTCATATCCGTCCGTATATTAATAAATCCCATGATTAAATCCAAACTTTTTCCTTAATCTCCTCTTTTCTATCGTTTTTTTATATACTTTTGCCTTAACTTTCTACTTTTCGTCTCCTCTTTTTGCGTGCAAAACACTTCCTACCATACCATACACTTAGAAAGGGTTAGGGGTGTGACGTAAATTAATTCTGTGACCAGTGACATTCGTGCCTATCAACCTCACCTGGCAAATTAAAAAGAGCATTAAAAATATTTATGTGATCAGACACAGGGATGTCGTCCCGACACTAACTTGACATTCAAAAGATCCACGGGTGTGACCTGCATTATTTTTGTGACAGTCGCAGAGGTTCCTTTTCGGCCCCTACGAGACCTTCGATAGAGGAATAGGTGTGACTTGAACTTTCTTTGTAACAGTCGTGCCTTCCGGCACCACATGAAAAATTAAAAAATTGAACTGTCGCTTAAATGATTATTGTAACCAGACCCAGAGGTGGATTCCCCCACACAAAATATTGAAAAAATATAGGGGTGTGACTTGAATGATATTTTTCACCAGAAACAGTAGTACCTTCCTACTTCACTGGTTATTAAAAAAGGTAAGGGATAAGACTTAAATTATTTTTGTGACCAGTCACTGAGGTGTGTTCCTATCCCCAACTTGACATACGAAAGATGTAGGGGTGTGACCTATATTATTTTCGTGACCAGGCACATGGGTGTCTTCCAGGCGCTAAGTTAACATTCGAAAGATGTACAGGTGTGACCTGAATTCTTTTTGTGACAGTCGCAGAGGTTCCTTTTCTGCCCCTACGAGACATTCGAGGGAAGAATAGATGTGACTTTAATTTTCTTGTGACTTGAATTTTCAGTCCTTGGAAAGAGGGGTGTGACGTAAATTAATTCTGTGATCAGTCACAGTCGTGCCTTCCGACCCCACATGACAAATTAAAAAAAATTGTAGTATCACTTAAATGATTATTGTGACCAGACCAAGCGGTGAATTCTCCACAATAAATATTGAAAAAAGATAGGGGTGTGACTTTAATGATATTTTCCACCAGAAACAGTGGTATCTTCCTACCCCACTAATTATTAAAAAAAGAGAAGGGGCCGCAGAGGTGACTTCCCGTTCCCCACGGGACACTGGAAAGGGGGAGGGTTGTGACTTAAATTATTTATTTGACCAGTGATTTTAAGAAATGCTACACTTAATATCAACGTCTTTCTTATTTTCTCTAAAAATAGTGATTTTAACAAAAAATGTTAATTATATAAGAGGTATATTTTTGAATAGTCTACAACTTTAAATAAAAGCTATTTACAAATTTACATTATGTACTTTAATAATAAATTTTTTTTTAATTTTAATAAATTTTTATCTTAAAAACCAAATTGGACACTATGTCTACTATCATATTCGTAATCAGCGTGTTACAACGTACAGTGACTAGCTAAGCTTATTAAAAATTAATTATGTTATAAATTAAACTATCCGTCATAATACAAAGTCTGTCCTGAAAGAATCCGATCTTGAAAACCGAGTAAATAAAAATTGAAACGTGAAACAACGTAGCAGTACGGATTAAGCAATGTGGAATTACAATCAATAATCATAGTTAGAAAATTTCATAATTTTTTAAATTATGAAAATTCAAAAATTAAAATTGCAAAAAACAGGACAAACAAGAAATCAACATTTTTGATTAAAATCAAAAATTAAAATAAAATAAAAAATTTGTGGAAAACTGTCAATTATTGAAAACTGGAAAATGGTGTAGTCTATCGTACGTCAAAAAGGTATAGTTTGTATAGTGTAAATAGACCTTTTTTAGTTAAATTATCAATATTAATTCCCTTACATGTTTTAATTATATTGTCGTGTAAAGCCCAGGTGAAAAATTTGGAGTTATGATTGTTCACTGCTTTCAAAATTTATATGTTAAAAAAGTCACTAAGTTTCTTGAATAATGCAAATTTACCACTGAAAAGTGAAAAAGGGTAGAAGTGTAGAACTTGAGCCAAATTACCCGGTTTTTTTTCTTAATATTTCTTAATTTCTCCGTCATGAGCAGCACTTTCTTACGCTCAGAAAAGCGCGATAAATTCAAACTCAGGAAATTTTTCAAGAAGCATTTTGTTCGTGAAAGAAAATACATCATATTTTGCATTTACTTTAGAAACCTAGAAAGAACGGTAAAGTTTTTACTCTAGAAATTATGTTTTGGGAGTGCTTCCTGAGTTTTTCGAATTGATGAAAAAAAATATTTGCTCCCCTTTTGAAAATAACTAAATATATGTTGCAGTTGTTATTATTGGTGTAATAATTTTTAAAAGGAACAAGTAACAAGTGAAGTTTTCTATTCTTAAAAACCTTTAGTGTTGCGTCCAAAAAAAGTATTTGAATCTCCTAGGCTATGAATCTCAGTGGGATCCTCTCCCCCTTTTTTATAAAATTTTCTTTGTAGTAATTTCACCTGAAAAAAAATTTAAATAATATTTGCCAGCAAAAATATTTGCTGGATAAAAATTTAACTAACGTATTGATATATTGTTTAATTTTTCTTTAAGTGTTTTGTTTTTCTGACAATTCTGCTATTTTATTTTTGGTCCTAAATGTATGTTTTTAAGTTAAAAATTCATATATTTTATTGAATATTTGTCTTTTTCGATAGAAAATTTAACTATTTGTTTAAAAATTCATTTTTTGGTCAAGGATTCATGATTTTAGTTGAAAATGCATTCCTTTGTTTGAAAGTTTAACTATTTTGTTGAAACGTCGTTTTTTTAGAAACCCATTTCTAGAGCACTGCAAAAGTGAGAATAGAATACCTTTTTTGGTTTTTAAAATTTTTAATAAATAAACAAATATCACGAAAAAGGGTCATTTTTTCTATTTGATATTCCGGGTTCTCGCGAGTAATAGCAAATTGTTCCAATTGCCTCAGTTTCATTGAGTAACACTAGTTTAAAATGGTTTATGATGATAAAATAAAAAGTAAAAACATAAATAAATCCGATAAACATAAAATTATTGAAAATCATAGAAAACAAATATTCAACAAGTAATATCTTTTTAATTATTGTTAATAATATAATGACAAAACATCTCCAAGTAATGTTACTCTGTGAAAAGGAGGCGTAAATTAAAACGTTGTAAACAGAATTAATGACAATTTTTTGGTCAAATTTATTTATTTATAAAAACATTAAAAGAATAAGTTAAATATCGGAATCGACAACTCTCTGGAAAATTTTATCTGTTTTTTTTTTTTAATTTTGGCACGTCAGAATCGGTCATAACTAGGGCGCGCGCCTGTTGAAACTCGCGCTTCGCGCTCGATAATGTATTTCCCTCACTCTGCGCGCATTAGGAATTTAAAACTAAAGTTTAAACCATCGTCAACTGAAATTTAGTGATTGTTAATTCTCTTTTGTTAAAGCTCCTTCGGCTTTAACGAACACATAATCATTACGTGTCACTTGAGACAAAAAGGGTCAAAGAAAATTGTCAAATTTACACTAAAAACTATTTTGTTAATAATAATTTAACTGTACCTTGTGTACTATTATCTAAAAATTTGTTTATTTTTAATGTCATTTTTCAGGGTTAAAACAAAAAATAAGAGTCTTCTCAAAAAATTATTAATAACAAATATGTCGCTCCTTTTTTGGTGAATAACTTTTGTCTATTCACTTCTTTCATATTTTTTGATTTTTGGTGATCGATATCCGCTAATTAATTACTTGTATGTTTTAACTAATTTTTAATTTTTTAAACAACTTTTATTTCTTTGAACAATCTTCTTTTTATCTGTAAATCAAAAATATTGATTACGAATTTATGAATCTCTTTTGGATGAGCAGCTTTTGCCCCAAATTTAATTTTTTTAAATTTGTAAAGTTTTTTTTTTATGATTAGGACAAAAACTACGCGTTCTACTAAAAAATAATTAACAACAAATTTATTTTTATTTATGAGATGAACAATTTTGATCAATTTGCTATTTTTTATATCTTGAATAGTTTGACCGCAAAATAGAATATTGTAGTTTTATTAATATTTTTCAGAATTAAGAAGAAAGCGATGAGTCTTTTTTAAAAAAAATGATATGAAGAAATTTTTTTCACCTTTTTGAGTATCCTAAAATGTTTTAAATCCTTTAAAATCCATTGAAATATAATATTATAAAATCTGTTGACATTATGTGAAATCTGATGATATTCCTTGAAATGTTTTAATTCGTATGAAATTCTTGAACTTCCTGGAAAATTTATTAAAATATCTTATGGAGAAAAATTCTGGGAAAGATGATAAAATCTCTTTAAACTCCTTTTAACTATTTTGAAATCTGAGGAATCCTCTGAAATCTTTTGGAACCTTCTTCAATATTCTAAAACTTTAATAATCATATAATAGAAATTGTTCAAAATTTCATATGAAAAATTATCTCAGAATATTTATAATCCTACAAGATTCTGAAATTCCTTGCAATCTATAAGAAAAATGTTTTTATAATTTACGAAATTCTTTGCAATCCTATACATTTATCATTATAGTAAACGCACGAGCGCAGAATCTAAAAAAAAACCTAAATCTTTAAAATCGTTTAAAATATTTATATTTCTTTCATATTCTTTGAAATATCCAATATTAAAAACATCAAACTATTTAAAAATCCATAATGCCTTAAAATTTCCCAAAATGATTATTTAATGTTCATGTGTGAAAATATAATAATTGTTTCTTAGAGAATAGAACTAATGGTATCATACGCACAGAAAAACATTTGACACAATCAGACTAAAAATAATTCCCGTTATGCTTGAAAAAAACTACCCTTAAGTGTAAAAAGTACCCTTTATAGAAGTTAAAATATAATAATTGAAGATTTTGTACGCCATTCTTTAAATTTATTTGGTACTTAAATTAATTAATATTTACGATTTATTATTACGATCATTACGATTTAGAATTAATATATTTACGAAAATTAACATTGCCTAATCATTCGAATCATTTTGGGCCAGGCTTTAAAAGTATAAAAATACCCTAAAATCGTTAAAACTTCCTTTAAATTATTGAAATCTATTAAAAATTTCTCAAAATCTTAGAAATGCCTTGAAATATTTCAAAGAAATCGAGATAATTGAAAAATAAGTATAGGCCTGAAATGAATAGTGATTAACCCAAGAATTAATTTATTGAATGAAAAGTGACACATAGGGAGTAAAGCTTGAAAATAGCGTACAATAAGAGATATAGCAACCGGTCTGTGAGGCCTGCTAATAAATAGTTCGAATTTAAGCAAAGAAGCAAAAAAAGGGAAGTTTCTTGAAAAAAGGGGAAAAGATAAATTCTTTAAAAATTGTGAAAAAGGGATAAATAATGGAACGGGAAAGGAAAGTGAAGTATGATATTGAATATCGTTCTCCTACCATAAATTACTATAGATTTCAGAAATTGATTAATTAAAATTGATTATTTTTGGGATAAAATCTAAAATGAGATAGATAAAGTGACAGTATCTAGTATTTTCCTTTCAAAAGTGACCATGATGACTTTTTCTTCAAAAAGTGGCAGTCCCGCATTCACGATAAATAAACTAAAACGTATAATTTGGAAGAACCGTATAATTCACTTGTATTTATTAAAAAGAAAAACGAACTCTTGCACATTTTAATTAGCTAACTGACCTATTATAATATCCACATAAGTCAAATAACTATAACATTTCGTAGTTACCAAAAATTGAAAGTTCTTTTTCCGAGCCAAAAAGAGACTTGAATCTTTCGCCACTAATTTCTAACAAAAGATGCCTCTTTTTAATTTCTGCAAGCCTCATTTTTCACAAATAGTTTATATATTTTCTTTGCATTTTACGGCCAAGTAAAGCAGAGTATTTTCGAGATCCTTTAGAATTTATATAAAAACCGTAATCCAGAATAAGTCTATTCTAGTCCCTGACAAAGATCATTGAAAATTTTCATAGTAAATGCAGTTATTCCGTTCACATGAAATCCAATGGATCATCTTTAAGTTCCTGGGTTAGTGATTGGTTTATCAGTTTTTCATCGCCCATGGAAACTGCAGTGCATATTGCTTGATACCTTTCGTTGACAGCTATTGTTGGTTCTCTCTTAACATTGAAACTTTCTGAAAAATAAATTAAATTTTGTCAGAGAAATAAAAGTACATAAAAAATATTGATTTACAAATAAAAATTTGAACCTTTTAAAAATGAACAATACAGAACTCAAGAATTTAAAATTAGGACCAAAGAAAAATAAACCCTTCTTTGTTTTCCTTTCTTTTGTTTCCTAATATTTCTTATTTTTCAGCCGTTCCTATCTTTCTTAGCCGCCGGTCACGTCACTTTTTACTAACATACAACAATATACCTTCTATATATTATTCTGCACATAATCAACGTTCTTTTTCACTTCTTTCATTCGTCTTGTACTATTTTCCTTAATTTATACTGCATATTCCTTCCTCCCCATATCAAATAAAACATTCTATTCTCTGCAAGCATCCATATACTGTACTGCGCATCAGTCAGTGTCATAAAAATCTACTGCGGATATGTAAACTATACCAAACTTTACTGCGCACCTAAAAATTTACTCTAACCTTTTTGCGCTGTAAGTGTTATGTAACTCTCTAGCGCAGCTGTAAGTTCCCTGAAACTTCACTGAGTAGCCATGTGTGCCATTGAATTCTTCTGCGCATATATAAGTGCTATGGAACTATACTACGCATCTAAAACTAACCTCTAACCCAAATCCGGAGCCATGAGTGCCTTGTAATTAAACTGCGCATCCGTAAGTGCCACGTAACTGCACTGCGCAGCTGTGTATGTAATTATACTCTATTGCGCAGCTGTTAGTACCGCAAACTTTACTGCGCAACCATATGTGTTATTGAACCCTGATGCACAGTCGCAAATCCCTCTGTGTGTTTTTGAAGCGTCAAATTCATGGAAAGTGACGAAAATTCGGATTTTTGCAGTGGAAAAACGTAAAAAAAATTTCTAGCAAAAAAATTTGAACCTCGCAGCAGTGGAGTCGCAAGCAGTCATGCTACCACCAAGCTAGCGCCGCGGAGTGAGACATGCCGCGTGAATGATACTAGTGAATCAGTGAAGAAAGTCGCAATTTTCAAAAATCAATATTTTCAAAAGTGGGTTTCACTTACAAAAAAGCCTATTTGAAACAATACTTGATTTATTTTACAACTTAACAAAATGGGACAACAATTTGAAATTGAAAGACTAAGAAATTTAAATCTAAATTAAGGTATCCTCAGAAAGAAAGAGTATTTCAAGACGTTAAGGCCGCGTGAACCATGGTCCAACCTCAAAATTAAATTGCCTCATGTTTATCCATAAATACTAGAATTACATCTGTTTTAAATAATTAATTAATTATTCGTGTTTTAAATCAAATCTGTATTCGGAGTAAAAAATCGGTTAATTTCAAAAACTTTCGTGTAAAATATTTTTTTTCTAACCCAATCATCTAAAGGAAACATCTAAAAGAAATAAAATATTGAGAATTGCGAAATTCTAACTCCAAATACAGATTCTGTGGAAACACCGAAGTGGTGCTAATTATCTAAAAAAGATGTAATACTAATATTTATGGGGCAAAATGAGGTAGTTTTGAGGCTGGGTCCTTTTTTCTAAGCCCTTTAAGATTGCTTCTAAACCTAACGATAAAATCGCAGAATTACATAAATTAAGATGAAAATAATTTCCAAAATCTTAAGAACTTTTATCTATATGAAGCATTTCCAAAGAAAAATACGAATAATGAAAACTTAAAAATGTACAAACTAAAATACTAACAGTAAAATGCAATTCAATAACTAAAAATGCTTACATATTGAAAGTATTGAAAAGTCAGCATTTTTAAAATGGAACTGCAAGAAACCGGACGAATAAAAATGGAGGATTTTTAGGTTAAGTGCTAAAACCAGGTGGGGTAAAGTTAAAAAATTACACAATGAAGGAAACAAAGGCAAATGACAAAAAATGACAAATGTCGCTATTGCGTGTCAAAAATGTATAGTTGATATGGTGAACAACTTACATGTTTTAATTAAATTGTCCTGTAGAGAACAGGTGCAAATTTTGACAATATGGTCAATATTGACAATATTCAGAAATGGTAACAGTCGGAAAAGCGACGAAACTTCTTCAATAATATAATATATTATTGTTATATATTTTGTACACTGAAAGGTGAAAAATTCTAGAAGGGTAGAACTTGAGCCGGCATGCCCGGTTTTTTTGTTATTAGTTACCATTTTCACCGTCAGAGGCATCACTTTCAGTCGTTCAAAAAAGCGGGATAAATTCAAAACTAAAGCACTTTTTTGTTAAACATTTTTATTCGTGAAACAAAGCACATTATTTTTCGAATCAAGTTCATAAACCTAAAAAGAAAGCACGCCTGCCCTTAACTAAATTTTATTTACAATAGTAGACTAAAGTACCCTGAAAAATATGTTTTGGGGATGCCTTTAGAATATTTATACCAAATTTGAAATTTTTGCTTTCAGAAAAAGTTCTTTTGTGATAGACGTGGATTTTATGAGAAGTTGTTGCTGCTCTCTATAGTGAATTATACTTGAAATTAGTACATATATTTTTTCCTATTTATTTTGTAGTTTTGATCATCGAAAAATTAAATAATGAGCGAGTTATTTGTATAAGAAAAATAATAAACTACTTATTATAAATTCAAAATATAATTTTCATTACAACTACGCACTGTTTTATATTTAATTTATTTTAAAAATTTCATTATTATTCACTTTTAATATTTTTGAGTGTTTTTCATAGAAATAATTTATTTAGAATTTAGCTGCTTAATTCGTTTGAAAAATAGTTTACTCTCGTAACAATATATCTACATTTTT
>JAAAKG020009471.1:0-21124 GCA_010014905.2 Druon quercuslanigerum
AAAGGAATTAAATTTTTAAAAAGAAGAAAAATTTCAACAAAAATGAAATGGTTATATTTTTAGTGAAAAAAATAATTTTCAACAAAACAATTCAATTCTAAGTAAATTAGTAAATTTTTCACAAAGTAATGAAATTTTTGACAAATTACACGAATTTACAACTAAAAAGAAAAAAATTAAGGAAAAATGAAATAATTAAAATTTATTTTTAATTAAATTTTATACAAAATAATAAATTTAGAACCAAACAAACAACGATTTTTCAAAAAAATAGTTGCATGTTTAAATAAAAAAAGAATGTTCAACAAAACAGTTGACCTTTTGACCAAAAACGATACGTTTTAACAAAATTGTTTAATTTTCGAAAAAATACATGAATTTTCAAATATAAAAGACAAATTTCACGAAAAATAACATTGTTAAATTTTTATTTCAAAACATTAACTTTTAACCGAAAAGATCGAATTTTGAAAAATAAGTTACGTTTTCAAGCAAACCATTTTCAAATAATGAAAAACCAATTTCAACCAAAAAACAAAAATTTTAAAACAGTAGCTCAACTTTCAACCAAGTAGTTGAATTTTCAACTAAAAAAAAAATTTTTACTAAAAATAGAATAGTTAAATTTCGATGAAAAAATAATTTTTGAATAAAAACAAAATAAAAGAAATTTTTTTAACGAACTAGTTGAATTTTCAATTAAATGGGTAAATTTTTAACTAAGGAATAAATTTCCAAACAAAAAAAGAAGATTTTCAACAAAATAGTTGCATTTTTAAATTAAAAAAAAAACGAATTTTCAACAAAGAACAATTTAGAGTAAAAAAGAAAATTTTCACCAAAAATGAAATAGTTAAATTTTTATTTCAAAACATTAACTTTTAACCGAAAAGATCGAATTTTGAAAAATAAGTTACGTTTTCAAGCAAACCATTTTCAAATAATGAAAAACCAATTTCAACCAAAAAACAAAAATTTTAAAACAGTAGCTCAACTTTCAACCAAGTAGTTGAATTTTCAACTAAAAAAAAAATTTTTACTAAAAATAGAATAGTTAAATTTCGATGAAAAAATAATTTTTGAATAAAAACAAAATAAAAGAAATTTTTTTAACAAACTAGTTGAATTTTCAATTAAATCGTTAAATTTTCAACGAAAGAATAAATTTCAAAAAAAAAAGAACAAAGATTTTCAAAGAAATAGTTGCAAGTTTAAATTTAAAAAAACGAATTTTCAACAAAATTGTTTAATTTTCAACAAAGATTCTTAATGTTATAACGAAAAAGAAGAATTTGTAACAAAAAACATGAATTTTCGAATGAATTTATTTAAAAAAATTCATTTTTAACTGAAAAAATACGAATTTTCAGAAATAAGTTACATTTTCAAGCAAACCATTTTCAACTAAAATAAAAAAATTCCTAATCATTTAAACAGAGTAGTTACATTTCCATCTCGAAATATTTTTTCAACTCAAAAGGTAATGGTTAAATTTTTAGTGAAAAAAATCATTTTCAACAAAACCGTTCAATTTTAAGTAAATCAGTACATTTTTCACAAAATAATTAAATTTTTCACGAATTACATGAATTTACAACTAAAAAGAAAAAATTAAAAAAAAAAATTAAATAATTAAAATTTATTTTCAAAAATTAATTTTTAAGCAAATTTTCTACAAAATAATAAATTTAGAACCAAATTAAACAATGATTTTTTAAAAAAATATTTGCATGTTTAAATAAAAAAAGAATGTTCAACAAAACAGTTGACCTTTTAACAACACAATGGAATAGTTAAATTTCAAGTAAAAAATAATTTTTTAATAAAAACAAAATAAAAGAAATTTTTCAACAAAATTGTTTAATTTTCAACAAAGAACATTAAGTTCTTAACTGAAAAAATACGAATTTTCAAAAAAAAGTTACATTTTTAAGCAAACTATTTTCAACTAAAATAAAAAGTTCCTAACTATTTAAACCGAATAGTTACATTTCCATCTCAAAATATTTTTTCAACTCAAAATGCAATGGTTAAATTTTTAGTGAAAAAAATAATTTTCAACAAAACTAGTTCACTTTTAAGTAAATCAGTACATTTTTCAAAAAATAATTGAATTTTTAACAAAATAGTTAAAATTTATTTTAAAAAATGTATTTTTAAGTAAAATTTTGACAAAATAATAAATTTAGAACCAAACAAACAACGATTTTTCAAAAAATAGTTGCGTGTTTAAATAAAAAAAAAACAATTTTCAAGTATAAAAGAAAAATTTCACGAAATATAACATTGTAAATTTTAATTTCTAAACATTAATTTTTAACCGAAAAGATCTAATGAAAAACAGTTTCAACAAAAAACTAAAATTTTATAACAGAACTTCAACTTTCAACCAAGTAGTTGAATTTTCAACTAAAAAAATAATAAATTTTTAACTAAAAATGGAATAGTTAAATTTCAAGTAAATAATAATTTTTAAATAAAAACAAAATTAAAGACATTTTTTGACAAACTAATTGAATTTTTAATCAAATCGGTAAGTTTTCAACGAAAGAATAAATTTCCAAGCCAAAAAAACAACGATTTTCAACAAAATAGTTGCATTTTAATATTAAAAAAAACGAATTTTCAACAAAATGGTTTAATTTTTAACAAAGAATATTAATGTTACAAAGAAAAAGACGAATTTTTAACAAAACACATGAATTTTCGAAAAAAATGAAAAATTTCACATTTTCAATTAAAAAATGTTTATTTCAATAAAAAAAGCGAATTTTTAACAAAATGAAATATTTAAAATTTATTGCAAAAACTTAATTTTCAAGGAAACAGCTACATTTTCAAAAAAGTCTTTTTGAACTAAAAAAACGAATTTACTAACCAAAAAAATTAATTTTTAAAACAGCTGTTCGAGTTTTAACCAAGTAGTAAAATTTTCCACTAAAAAAAATCTTCAACTTAAAATGGAGTGGTTAAATTTTTAGTGAAAAAAATAATTTTCAACAAAACAGTTTAACTTTAAGTAAATCAGTAAATTTTTCATAAAATCATTACATTTTTAACAAAAGAGTTAAAATTTATTATAAAAAAATGTGTTATCAAGTAAATTTTCGACAAAATAATAAATTCAGAAAAAAACAAACAACGATTTAAAAAAAAATAGTTGCACGTTCAAATAAAAAAAGAATTTTCAACTATAAAAGAAAAATTTCACGACAAATAACATTGGACATTTTTATTTTAAAACATCAAATTTCAACTGAAAAGATCGAATTTTGAAAAATAAGTTACGTTTTTAAACAAACTATTTTCAACTAATAAAAAACCAATTTCATCCAAAAAACTAATATTTTAAAACAGTAGTTTAACTTCCAACCCAGTAGTAGAATTTTCAACAATAAATTCTCAACTAAAAATGGAATAGTTAAATTTCGAGTAAAAAATAATTTTTAAATTAAAACAAAATAAAAGAAATTTTTGAACAAACTAGTTGAATTTTCAAATAAATGGGTAAAATTTTTAACTAAGGAATAAATTTCCAAACAAAAAAAGAAGATTTTCAACAAAATAGTTGCATTTTTAAATTTAAAAAAAAAACGAATTTTCAACAAAGAACAATTTAGAGTAAAAAAGAAAATTTTCACTAAAAATGAAATAGTTAAATTTTTATTTAAAAAATTAATTTTTAACTGAAAAAATACGAATTTTCCAAAAAAGTTACATTTTCAAGCAAACCATTTTCAACTAAAACAAAAAATTCCTAACTATTTAAACCGAGTAGTTACATTTCCATCTCATAAAATTTTTTTAACTCAAAATGTAATGGTTAAATTTTTATTGAAAAAAATAATTTTCAACAAAACTAGTTCAATTTTAAGTAAATCAGTAAATTTTCAAAAAAATAGTTAAAATTTATTAAAAACATTAATTTTTAAGTTAATTTTCTACAAAATAATAGATTTAGAACCAAACAAACAACGATTTTTCAAAAAAAATAGTTGCATGTATATAAAAAAAAATTTCAGCTGTGAAAGAAAAATTTCACGAAAAATAACATTGTAAATTTTTATTTCAAAACATTAATTTTTAACCGAAAAGGTCTAATTTTGAAAAATAAGTTACGTTTTCAAACAAACTATTTTCAAGTAATAAAAACCAATTTCAACCAAAAAACTAAAATTTTAAAACAGTTCTTCAACTTTCAACCCAGTAGTTGAATATTCAAGAAAAAATTTTCAACTAAAAATGGAATAGTTAAATTTCGAGTAAAAAATAATAAAAAAAAAAAATAAAAGAAGTTTTTCAACAAACTAGTTGAAATTTCTAAACACAAAAAAAAGATTTTCAACAAAATAATTGCATTTTTAAATTTAAAAAAAAACGAATTTTCAACCAAATTGTTTAATTTTTAACAAAGAACATTAATGTTTTAACGGAAAGGACGAATTTTCAACAAAACACATGAATTTTCGACTGAAAAAGAAAAATTGTTATTTACAAAAATTAATTTTTAACTGAGAAAATATGAATTTTCAAAAATAAGATACATTTTCAAGCAAACCATTTAAGTAAAATAAAAAATTTCTAACTATTTGAACCGAGAAGTTACATTCCATCTCAAAAAGTTTTTTTAAACTAAAAATGGAATAGTTAAAATTTTAGTAAAAAAAAAACAACAAATTTGACAACAAAATCCAAATTTTCAACAAACTAGTTGAATTTCCATTTATATCGGTAAATTTTCAACAATAGAATAAATTTTCAAACAAAAAAATAACCATTTTCAACAAAATAGTTGCATTTTAAAATTTTAAAATACGAGTTTTCAACAAAATAGTTTAATTTTCAACAAAGAATATTAATGTTATAACGAAAAAAAAAGAATTTTAAACAAAACACATGAATTTTCGACAAAAAAATAAAAACTTCATCAAAAATGAAAAAATTAAATTTTTATTTTAAAAAATTCATTTTTAATTGAAAAAATACGAATTTTCAAACAAAATTTATATTTTCGAGCAAATCATTTTCAACTAAAATAAAAAATTCCTAACTATTTAAATCGAGTAGTTACATTTCCACCTCAAAAAATTTTTGCAATTAAAAATGGAATAGCTAAAATTTTAGTTAAAAAAAACAACAAATTATAAAAAAAAATCCAAATTAGTAACAAAATAGTTAAATTTTCTACCACAAAAGCAATTATAGAAATTTTTTTTTTTAATTTTAATAAAATTCTTTGATTTTCAACAAAGAAGATAATTTTCTAAAAAAATTAAAAAAAAAAATAAATGTTGAAGAAAACAAGAACAAATTTTAAGAAAAAAGGTTACATTTTTAACCGAATTGAAGAATTTCGAACAAAATAGTTAAATCCTCAACCAAAAAGACGAATTGTTATCAAAACAGTTGACTTTTCGATAAAAAACGATACTTTTAAACAAAATTGTATATTTTTAAACGAGGAAGATTAATTTTTTTTACAAAAAAGGACGAATTTTCAATAAAATACAAATTTTTTAAATAAAATACTTGAATGTTTAAAAAGAAGAAAAAAATCAACAAAAATGAAATAGTTGAATTAAAAAAAAAATTAATTTAGCAACCAAAAAACGAACTTTCAACAAACAAGTTAAATTTTTAACCAAATAGATCAATTTGTTCTTAATTTATTTAAAGAAGTCATAAAATTAGTCAATTAATTATAATTTTTACTGATCGAATTTTACGGTTGTCAAATGCCCAAATAATACTTGTTGATTTCATTTGTTTAAAAAAACGATAAAATATGTTCAATATTTTTTAATGTTGCTAAAATTGTAATGAAGTTTTAAATTAAAAGGGCTGACATGCAAAAAACTAAAATTTTTTCTTTGACAAATACCTGAATAATAAATTTGTTTATTAAATTAATTTATAATATTAGGACGAATTATCTTAGAAGAAATTTTCTCAATATTACTTTAAAATAATGTAAAATTATTAAAAATGATAAAAAGCAAACTCTCAGCAAATAATTTGTTCGAACCAATTTTGTTTTGTTCTATTTAAATCAAATTTTTTATTTTTTATTAACAAATTACAAAGCCTAATTAGAAATCGAACTCTAGAGTTCTCTGGAAAATTTAATCAGCTTTTTCTAAAACTTTGTTACATCCAAATCAGTGAAGATTTGTCGATCGCACTCTATTTTTAAGCAAAAAATATATTTTTGTCTCACTCTCGAACAATTATTAATGTTAAAAATAAATAAAGAATAAATAAAAATTAAAAATAAATATTTGGAATACAGGATCACCCAGGAAGACACCTTGTCCTTCAATGATAAGCATTTTTAAAATTAATCTCTGGTAAAGATTTCTATTAATTGTTAGAATGATTCGCGAGAGATGAGAAGCTGGCGAAGAGTTGGGTTCGTTCATAGCGACCGCGGCTCGTGGAACAGAGGAGTTATTAAGTAGCGGATGCGACGGGCTAAGAATAAGAAGAAAGAAAAATAACCGCCTGGCCGCTCAGTGTCACGTGACCGGAAGTAGATCCCCAACCTCCACCCGTCCTCCCTTTTCTACGATGAAGATGGCCTTGTCTCGCCCGCTATCAAAAGTCAGTCTCGCTCTCAAGTCAAAGAGACTTTTTTTTAAACTCGCCAACAAAATAAACATATCGATTTCCCAATTTCTCCTGACAACCTTCAAACATTCCAATCTTCTTCCTCAAAAGATAAAGAAGCATCAGTCAAATCGCATCAATAATTTCATGATTGATTACGTTCATTTCAAATGTAATCAGTGTCGAGCGATCCACCGCCGCTGATCCACCTCAGGAAACTCGAAGGCTTAGAAAAAGTCCCAAAGCGTCCAAAACATTCGAAATCGACATTTATCTCGAGAGAAAAAGTGAACAAATCTCCCCATTACAATTTTATTTTGAAAATATTTACATAGAAGTAATTAAAGAAAAAATTAGTTTAATTTCGAGGTTAGGAAACCTCCTTAATGTTAAAAGGAGTGAGAATCGTGCTAAATTTGAAAAATTTCGTGAAAACTTGAAATGTTGATAAATCTCGTGTTCTATCTTTGTCTGTGTGCGTCTCTCCCTGTTTCTCTCTTTGCAGTCTCACCCGATGTTTTCGCGTCGAGGCATGCGCCGCGTTCTATATTAAACCCAGCAAAGAACCAAACAGTCGCCCGATTGCGAAACGACTCCTGATATTTTCGTGGCGGCAACAAGTAACTGCTTCCGGTCCAAGCCTCCATCCCCCTTACTTCGGTCCCCACCAATGCCACCCGAAAGCGAGTCCCCCACCCACCTCCCGCTCGCCGGAAACACCCACGCCTTCGGCGCGGGAACACGTAGCCTTGCATGCGGGTGCAAATGCATTTTCACAGACACAATCGAACCCAAGAAAACATGATTCCTACATATAAATACCTTTACGGCGTGCGATATATTCCGGATAATTATCTCTCGTTATAGATAGTCAGACATTTCAGTTTTTGGAATTTTTTTCTTAAGAACGAAGTTTTCGTTTTTCGTGCCTATAAAGCGGGTCTAAAGTTCTACTTTTTCTCCCTAGGGGGAGAAAAGGGATATCTTAGGTGAATAATCAGGGAAAAACAATGCTAAAAATGTGGCCCAGTGGATGATGGATCTTTCGACAAAATAGTTGAATTTTTAACCAAAAAGATTAATTTTCGAAAGAAATAAACGAATTTCAATAAAATAGCTGAAAACAATTTGGATTATCTATTTAAATTACTCCGAAATTTTCTGTATCACGCTGGATTACAAGTTAATTGGAGTACTAAAATTTAGTCTGGTAACAAGTGAATTAACCTGGATTATAGGTCACTTATGCTAGATTGCAAGTGGATTACAATAGATTGAAGGTTAATTAAGCTGGATTACAATTGGATTACTTGGATTACGTAAATTACTTAGAATTATTTGATAAAAAATGAGTTATTTCATATTATAAGTGGATTACCACTGATCGACAGTGGATTACTCCGAATTACTTGAAATAACATGGATTACAATTGTATTATTTAGTTAATTACTACTATGACTTAAATTACAGCGGATTACAGGTGGATTTCTTGGATTCTAGAATCCTATATTATAGGTTGATTACTCTGGATTACAATTGGATCATTTAGATTACATAAATTACTCAGAATTATGTGGATTACAAGTGGATTACTCTGTATGAAAAAGGGACTACGCCATAATATAACTAAATTGCTATCAATTACAAGTGGATTATATCTAATTACCAGTGCATTGTTCGGAGTGACTTGAATTAAACTGGATTACAAATGGATTATTTAGTTAATTACTACTATTACTTCAATTAAAGCGGATTACGAGTGGATTTCTTGAATCCTAGAATCCTGGATTATAGATTAATTACGCTGGATTACAATTGCATCACTTAGATTACTGCGAATTACTTGAAATACTATGGATTACAATTGTATTATTTAGTTAATTACTAATATTACTTAAATTACATCGGATTACAAGTGTATTTCTTGGATACTAGATTATAGTTTGATTACGCTGGATTACAATTGGATCACTTAGATTACATAAATTACTCCGAATTATGTGGATTACAAATGGATTACTCTGTATAAGAATGGAATTACTCCATTTTATAATTAAATTGCCATCGATTATAAGTGGATTACATCGAATTACAAGTAGATTATTCCGAGTGACTTGAATTTATGTAGATTACAATTGGATTACTTGGATTACGTAAATTAATTAAAATTATCTGATGAAAAGTGAGGTATTTCATATTAAAACTGGATTACCACTAATCGAAAGTGGATTACTCCGATTTACTTGAAATAGCATGGATTACAATTGGATTATTTAGTTAATTACTACTATTACTTAAATTACAGCGGATTACTAGTGGATTTCTTGGATTCTAGAGTCCTAGATTATAGGTTGATTACGCTGGATTACAATTGGATTACTTAGATTACATAAATTACTCTGAATTATGTAGATTACAAGTGGATTACAAGTGGATTACTCTGTAGGGAATGGGATTTCTCCATATTATAACCGAATTGCCGTCGATTACAAGTGAATTACATCTAATTACCAGTGGATTATTCCGAGTGACTTGACTTTATCTGGATTACAATTGGATTACTCAATTAATTACTACTATTACTTAAATTACAGCGATTACAGGTGGATTTCTGGGATCCTAGAATCCTAGATTATAGGTTGATTACTCTGGATTACAATTGGATCACTTAGATTACATAAATTACTCAGAATTATGTGGATTACAAGTGGATTACTCTGTATGGCAATTGGACTACGCCATAATATAAGTAAATTGCTCTCGATTACAAGTGGATTACATCTAATTACCAGTGGATATTTCCCAGTGACTTTAATTTATCTGGATTACAATTGGATTATTTGGAATACGTAAATTACACAGAATTATCTGATAAAAAGTGAGTTATTTTATATTAAAACTGAATTATCACTGATCGAAAGTGTATTATTCCAAGTGACTTGAATTTAGCTGGATTACAATTGGATTATTCAACTAATTACTGTTATTACTTAAATTACAGCAGATCACGAGTGGATTTCTTAAATCCTAAAATCCTAGATTATAGGTTGATTAACGTGGATTACAATTGGATCACTTAGATTACATAAATTACTCGGAATTATGTGGATTACAAGTGGATTACTCTGTATGGGAATTGGATTTCTCCATATTATAACTGAATGGCCGTCGATTACAAGTGGATTACAACGAATAACCACTGGATTTTTTCGAGTGACTTGAATTTATCTGGATTACAATTGGATTATTACGAAAATTACTGAGATTACTCAAATTACTGCGCAGATTACAAGTGTTTTATACTAAATTATGGGTTCATTACGATTTATTATAAGTTTATTAATTACATTAGCTGAATTACTTTGAATTATCTGGATTACAAGTAGATTATTCTGGATTAGAACTGGATTACCGTGAATTACAAGTGTATTATGTACGTCGGATTGAAAGTGAATTACTCAGAGTAACTTGAATTGCTCCAGAGTAAAATTGGATTATTCAACTAATTACTTGGATTACGAAAATTACCTTTGATTGAAAGTGGATTACCATGTGTTGAAGGGTAATTCCGCTGGATTACAAGTGGATTACTTGGATTACGTAAATTACTCAGAATTATCTGATAAAAAGTGAGTTATTTTATATTATAACTGGATTACCACTGATAAAAAGTGGATTACTCTGATTCACTTAAATTAACCTAGATTACAATTAGATTATTCAATTAATTACTTCTATAACTTAAATTACAGTGGATTACAAGTGGATTTCTTAAAGCCTAGAATCCTAGAATATAGTTTAATTATTCTGGTTTGCAAGTGGATTATTTAGATTAACTGAATTACTTCGAGTTATGTGGATTACAAGTGGATTACTCTGCATAAGAATGGCATTAGATGCATAATATAACTGGATGGCCATTGATTACAAGTGGATTAGATCGAATTAACAGTAAATTATATTAGATTTATCCGAATTAGGTGGATTACAAGTGGATTATTATGGATTACAATTGTATTACCGTGAATTACTCTATAGTAACACTATATTAGAGCGGATTACAAGTGCATTACTCCGAAGTATAAGCGGATTACTTCGGATTACAAGTAGATTTTTCCAAATTAATTGTCCCAGACGACAATTGGATTATTCGGTTAATTGTTTGGATTACTTTAAATACTTTGGTTTAAACTGGATCACCCTAGAATCCTAGATTATACAGGGTGGACCATTATAATCTATCCACCCCAAACTCTGCATTTTTATGCAAAATGAGTTTTGACCTTGAGATCAATTTTCAAGGTTATTTGAAGGGCCCATTGATTTTTGTTCAATCAGAACTCCTATTTTTCACATTAGATTCTGAAAAAGCGAGAAATTTGACGACCGAAATGAATCAATTTGAGTTACAGTCAAATGAGTTAGAGTCAATTTTCGCGGGGTGAAAGAAAGGTTAAATCGAGGTCAAATTTCAAAAATCATGCAGAACATTATTTTTTGGTTTTATTCTTTTAACACGGTTGGAAAACACAAAGCTGGAGTGGATTTGGGACCAACGACCTTGATCACCTTGACCTTGAGGTCAACATTGAAGGTCATTCGAAGGTCAAACTGTTTGTTTTCTTCAAATAATACACCCGAAAACGAACCCACAATATCACAAGCTCCAAACCAACGCCAAGCCCAAACGTGTTAAAAAAATAAAACAAAAAAATCATGCTCTGTATGATTTTTGAAATTTGTCCTCGATTTAACCTTTATTTGACCTCTTGAAAATTACTAACTATAATTTCGGTCGTAAAATTTTCAGCTCTCTCAGAATCAAAAATAGGGGTTCCCATTTTAAAAAATCAATATGATCTTCATATAACCTTGAAAATTGATCTCAAGGTCAAAACCGATTTTGCAGAAAGATGGCGTAAAAGTGGCTTAGTCTGGATTAAACTGGATTTCATCATATCAGAAATAGTTCACTCCATAGTAGTACTAGATTGAAACGGATTACTAGTAGATTTGTCTAAAATACTTAATTGGCCGCATTGCAATTGGATTATTCATTTAATTCCTTGGATTACTTAAAATACATGGATTACAATTGACTGTATTCTGGCGAATAAATCTATATGTAGATTTGAAGCTTAAATAAAAAATAAAAAAAATTGACTGTATTAAAAGTGAATTAAGCTAGATTAGAACTGGCATATTAGAAATAAGTTACCCCATTTTAGAGGTGGATTACCCTCGGATTACAAGTGGATAAGTCCAAGTGACTTGAAATAGCTTGACTTACAATTTGATTTTTCAGTTAATTCCTTGCATTACTTAACTTACTTGGGATTACAAATATCGAGGCCTAGATAATGATTTGATTACGCTGGATTACAAGTGGATTATCAGGATTACTAAAAATATTCTAAATTATCTGGATTAGAAGTGTATTAAGCTGAATTAGAACTGGCATATTAGAAATAAGTTACCCCATATTAGAAATGGATTACCATCGGATTACAAGTGGATGAGTCCAAGTGACTTGAAATAGCTTGACTTACAATTTGATTTTTCAGTTAACTCCTTGGATTACTTAACTTACTTGGGATTACAAATATCGAGGCCTAGATAATGATTTGATTACGCTGGATTACAAGTGGATTATCAGGATTACTAAAAATATTCTAAATTATCTGGATTAGAAGTGTATTAAGCTGAATTAGAACTGGCATATTAGAAATAAGTTACCCCATATTAGAAGTGGATTACCATCGGATTACAAGTGGATGAGTCCAAGTTTTAATTCCTTGGATTACTTAACTTACTTGGGATTACAAATATAGAGGCCTAGATTATGAGTTGATTACGCTGGATTACAAGTGGATTAGTCCAAATTACTTAATTGCCTTAAATCACAATTGGATTATTTAGTTGCTTTCTTGGATTACTACTATAATAGGATTATTACGCTGGATTACAAGTGGATTATTTGGAAAACCTGAATTATTTTAAATTATCTGAATCACACGTGGATTATGAAGGATTACAATTGGATTAGACTGGATTACAGCTGGATATTAGGGATTAGTTCACCCATATAAGAAGTAAATAATCCCCGGATTACAAGTTGATTAGTCCAAATTACTTAATTGCCTCAGATTACAATTGGATTATTTAGGTGCTTTCTTGGATTACTTAAATTACTTCGCATTACAAGTGGATAACCTTAGATTATAGGTTGATTACTTTGGATTACAAGTGGATTATTTGACTTACCTGAATTATTCTAAATTAACTGGATTACAAGTGGATTATCCTGGCTTAGAACTAGTTAGTAAAAATAAGTTATCCCATATTAGAATTGGATTACTCCGTACTATAACTGGATTACGCCCGAACTAAAAGTGGTTGAGTCAAAGTTACGTGAAATACCTTTAATTGCAATTAAATTATTCAGTAAATTCTTTGGATCACTTATATTTCTCGGATTACAAGTGGATTACTCTAGATAATAGGCTTATTACGCTGGATTACAAGTGGATTATTTGGAAAACATTAATTATTTTAAATTATCTGAATCACACCTGGATTATGATGGATTACAAGTGGATTACTCTGGATTACAACTGGATATTAAGGATTAGTTTACACATATTAGAAGGATTACAAGGATTACAAGTGGATTAGTCCAAATTACTTAATTGTCTAAGATCACAATTGGATTATTAGAACTGGATTACTTCATATTAGAACTCGATTAGCGCGGATTACAAGTGGATTACTCTGGATTAGAACTGGATAATAGAAATAATTTATCCCAGGTAAAGTAATGTGACTTGTAATGTAACATCGCATTTACAAGTGGATTATACCGAATGGCTTAAATTACCCTGGATTACAATTGGATTACCCTTAGTTAAAAATTCTATTACGCCGGCTAAACTGACTCACTCGATGCGAGTAATAAAAAAATAAAAATATTAGTTGCGAATACGAGCTCGTATTCGTAACTATAGTGGTCTATAAATAAAAAAATAAAAAAAATATTTCTGAGGCTACTTAAGTTGAATGCGATTTATAGTTTTCTCTTTTGATGCCCTAATGAAATTTTTTACGGGTGTAATTTTGCACGCATGCTCGCCAGACATTCTCCGGTTATATTGCAGACGAAACGGCCTTTTTGACGTTTCGCGCGGTCGTTCGTACACGAGCGTAGGACGAATTCCAAATGCAAAGCGAGTAGGAAGGTGAGTGGAAGGAGTGGGCCTGATGTGGGTCCAGTTGAGAGAAGGGTGAGGAGGGGCGGAGGGCGAGGGGGAGGGGGTGCATGGGACTCGTAAAGCCTCTCGAAGCCAAGAAGCGTGGGCGCGCGAAGCGGGTCTCCCCACGTGCACACCTGGCCAGTTAAACGAGAGCTACAAAAATACTTCATCGGGATAAGTGTCCCCCACTCCTCGCAGCGACAACCCCTTTTTAAGGGCCCCTGCTAGGGCCTTAAAAAAGATATATTTTCCAGTTTTTTCATTCTTATTATACTGTATATTATTATTTTGTGTGGGTCTGGATTACATAAAATCTGAAACTCAGTCCCCTTTTCCCCTCTTTTCCCCCTTTTTCAAGAATTTTTTTTTTTTCTGGATTTTAAGACACTTAGCCTTTTATTGATTTTTCGCATAAATTCGAACTGAATTAATGGAACGCAATAAGAAAATTGAAATATTTTTGGTTAAAATTTAATTATTTTTTAGAAAATACGTCTTTTTTATTCGAAATTTCATCTGTTTGGGTCAACATTTTCATCGTTTCTTTTTTTTTGTAATGTGACTGTTTCGTTAAAAATTAATATTTTGGGTTCACATTTCAACTATACAAATTTAACAAGAAAGTACAAAATTTCTGCAAATGTAATTTTTTGTTAAAATCTGTTCTTTTTTGGAAAGAAATGTACAAAATGTTACAAAAATATACTAAAATACAATTAACTAATTTTTCTTGTATTTCCCTGTAGAAAAGTAAAAATTTAAGAATAAACTACAAGCTTCTACAATTCAAAAATTTATATAACATTTTATTAATATTTTTTTATTTTTTCTAAAAATGTGCAAATTATTGCAGAAAATACAGAGTTTTATATTTTTTATTTAAAGCATTTTGAAAAGTTTTAAATGAATAAAAAATTTGTATCAAAATTCCTAGAAAAACTAACGATAATTTTTTGTTTGAAAAATTAATGCTAAAAGAATATTTAATAAGATTTCTAAATTTTTCAAAAAAACATAATAAAATTATTATTAGATTTCTGAGAAAATTTTTAAATTATTTTTTTAAACAAATTGTAATGTATAAATTAATGTTTCAAGCCTTAAAATTGCTTTAAAAAAGTGCAAAATTTATCCCAATAATAGAAAAAAGTTGTACTTTCCTTTAATTTTGGTTATTATTTATTGCATTTATTTGTAGAATCCTGTGAAGAAATTTTCAGTTTTCTGCACTTTTTTGTAAATATTTTTCCAGGAGGGATTTTGTTAGAAAATTCAATTAGTTGGTTGAAATTCGAAGTATTTATTGAAAAATTTATCTATTTGGTAGAAAATTAAATTTTTTGTTGGAAATTCAACTGTTTTGTAGAAAAATTTATTATTGGGTAGAAAATTAAATTACAATATTTGTTTAAAAATTAACTTTTTTGTTGGAAATTCACATTTTTTTCTTTGTAAATTCAATTTTTTCAACTCCTTTCAACTAAAGCTGGTTGAAAATGGAAGTATTTATTCGAAAATTTAATTTGTGGAAAATTAATTTTTTCAGAGTCACGGCCTTCCTTTTTTATTGAAAATTGAACAATTTAGTTGAAAATTCATTTCTTTTAATGAAAATTAATTTTTTTACAGAACAATAAAATTAATATTTCTGGTTGAAAATTTACTTTTTTGTCTAGAATTCACCTTTTTTGTTTAAAATTCAACAATGTAGTTTAAAATTATTTTTTTTATCTAGAAAATTAATATATTTGTTAAAAATGTATCCTTTTGAGTAAGAAATGAGTGTTATTTGTTGATTTTTCGGTGAAAAATTAAACATCTTGGTTAAAAATTTCTCTTTCTATGTTAAGAATAATTTAGCTATTTGGTTCATGTGTTTTTTTATAAATTCAGCTATTTTGTTTATAATCAAACTATTTTGTTTAAAGTTGAATCATTTTTTTTTTAAATGAACTATTTTGTTATACATTTAATTACTCTACGAAAAATTCAACTTTTTTTATGAAAATGTATCTTTTAGCAGAAAATTAATATTCTTAATTTCAAATTCAGCTAATTTTGTTTTAAATTAAAATAATTCATTGAAAACTTGATTATTTTGTTACAGTAATAATTTAAGGTCAAAAACTCAACTTTTTTGTTAAAAATTTGTGATTATTTATTCGTAATTATTAACGTTTTTGGCTGAAAATTAAGCTAATTTGTTTATAATTAAACTATTTTGTTTAAAAATCAATCATTTTCTTTAAAATTGAACTATTTTATTATAAATTTAATTATTCTGGTAAAAGTTCCACTTTTGGGTTAAAAATTTGCCTTTTAGTAGAAAATTAATCTTCTTAGATAAAAATTCAGCTACTTTGTTTAAAATTTAACTTTTTTATTACAAATGAAATTATGTTGTTGAAAATTAAAGTTTTTTTATTAATATGTATCTTTTAGTAGAAAATTAATCGTCTTAATAATTTAGTTATATTACATTCAATAATTAATTAATAAAATTTTGTTTATAAATAAACTATTTTGCTTCAAAATCAATCATTTACTTATAAAATTGAACTATTTTATTAAAAATTTGATTATTTTGGTAAAAGTTCAACTTTTTGGTTGAAAATTTGTCTTTTAGTAGAAAATTAATCTTTTTGGTTGTAAATTCAGCTATTTTGTTTATAACTAAACTATTTTGTTTAAAAATCAATTTATTTTCTTTACAAATAAATTATTTTATTAAAAACTTCATTATTTTGTTAAAAGTGTTAATATTTTGTTACAGCAATAATTTAAGTTTAAAAACTCAACGTTTTTGTTAAAAATTTGTGAATATATGCCACAAATCTAATTGAAAATTCAACTAAATTCGTTTTAAGTCATTATTTAAGCTGAAAAATTAACTTTTTGTTGAACATTCATCTTTTCAAATAGAAAATTAATGTTTTTTTCATAGTAAAGTCATCTTCCTGATTAGAAAATTAACTTTTTAGTTGAAAATATGTCCTTTAGTAGAAAATGAATCTTCTTACTTGAAAATTCTGCTATTTTGTTTAAAATTAATGTGTTTTGTTTATAATATTTTATTTACAAATTAATTATTTATTTGAAAATTCAATCATTTTCTTTAAAATTGAACTATTTTATTATAAATTTAATTATTCTGTTAAAAGTTCAACTTCTTTGATGAAAATTTGTCTTTTAGTAAAAACATAATCTTTTTAGTTAAAAATTCAGCTATTTTGTTTAAAATTTAACTCTTTTATTAAAAATGAAATTATGCTTTTGAAAATTAAACTTTTTTGTTGCAAATTCGGCTATTTTTTACATTAATAATTTAAGGACAAAAACTCAACTTTTTTTTAAAAATTTGTGATTAAATATTCGTATTTATTAACGTTTTTGTTTGAGAATTAAGCTATTTTGATTATAATTCAACTATTTTGTTTAAAATGAACTTTTTAGTTTAAAATTTGTCTTTTAGTAGAAAATTAATCTTCTTTTTTTGCAAATTCATCTTATTTTCTTGAAACTGAACTATTTTATTACAAATTTAACTATTTTATTGAAAAATAATCTCTTAATAGAAAATTAATCTTCTTGGATGAAAATTCAGCTATTTTGTTTCAAATTTAATTATTTAATTGAAAATTTCATAATTTTGTGAAAAATCTTAATATTTTGTTATAGTAATAGTTTAAGGTCAAAAACTCAACTTTTTTGTTCAAAATTTGTGATTATATATTCGTAATTATTAACGTTTCTAGTTGAAAATTAAGCTATTTTGTTCAAATATCAATTATTTTCTATAAAATTGAACTATTTTATCATAAATTTAATTATTCTGTTAAAAGTTTTAACTTTTGGGTTAAAAAAGTCTGTTTTAGTAGAAAATTAATGTTTTTAGTTAAAAATTCAGCTTTTTTGTTTAAAATTTAAGTCATTTATTAAAAATGAAATTATGTTGTTTAAAATTCAGCTTTTTTGTTGAATATGTATCTTTTAGTAGAAAATTAATCTTCGAAGTTGCAAATTCAGCTAATTAGATTAAAAATGACCTATTTTGTTTATAATTTAACTATATTATTAAAAAGTTAATTATTTTGTTGAAAAATTTTCCTTTTAGTACAAATTAATCTTCTTAATTGCAAATTCAGCTATTTTTTCGAAATTAAAATACTACTTTATTGAAAAATTAATTATTTTGTTAAAAATTTAATATTTTGTTACAGTAATATTTTAAGGTCAAAAACTCAACTTTTTTAAAATTTGTGATTATATATTCGTAATAATTAATATTTTTGGTTGAAAATTAAGCTACAAATCTAATTGAAAATTCATCTACATTCGTTTAAAGCCATTATTTAAGCTGAAAAAAACTTTTTTTCGAACATTTATTTTTATGAATAGAAAATTAATTTTTGGTAGTAATATCATCTTTCCTATTAGAAAATGAACTTTTTAGTTGAAAATTAATTTTCTTATTTGCAAATTCAGCTATTTTCTTTGAAACTTAACTATATTTTATTGAAAAATAATCTCATAATAGAAAATTAATCTTCTTGGATGAAAATTCAGCTATTTTGTTTAAAATTGAATTTAATTTGTGAATAAATATTTGTATTATTAACGTTTTTGGTTGAGAATTAAGCTATCTAGTTTATAATTAAACTATTTAGTTTCAAAATTCAATCATTTTCTTTAAAATTAAACTATTTTATTAAAAATGTAAATATTTTGGTTGGAAGCTTGCCTTTAAGTAAAAAATTAATTTTCTTAATTGAAAATTGAGCTATTTTGTTTAAAATTTATGTGTTTTATTTATAATTTAATTATTATATTTAAAATTTAACTATTTTTTTAAAGCCATAATTTAAGGTCAAAAACGCAACTTTTTTGTTATAAATTTGTGAATTTATATTCGTAATTATAATTATTTTTGGTTGAAAATTAAGCTACAAATCTAATTGAAAATTCATCTGCATTCGTTTAAAGTTATTATTTAAGTTTAAAAAGTTAACTTTTTGTTAAACATTCATCTTTTTAAATAGAAAATTATTTTTTTTATATAGTAATATCATCTTTCTTACTAGAAAATGAAATTTTTAGTTGAAATTTTGTCTTTTAGTAGAAAATTAATCTTCTTAGTTGAAAATTCAGCTATTTTGTTTAAAATCCAATTATTTTGTTTACAATTGAACCATTTTGATGAAAAATAAAAATTTTTGTTGAAAGTGTATCTTTTAGTAAAAAATTAATCTTGTTAGTTGTAAATTCAGCTATTTTGTTTGTAACTAAACTAATTTGTTAAAAAATCAATCATTTTCTTTGAAATTGAACTATTTTATTATAAATTTAATTATTCTGGTAAAAGTTCAACTGTTTGGTTGAAAATTTGTTTTTTAGTGGAAAATTAATCTTCTTAGTTGAAAATCTAGCTATTTTTTAAATTTAACTCTTTCACTAAAAATGAAGTTTTTTTGTTGAAAATTAGACTTTTATGTTTGATATGTATCTTTGAGTAGAAAATTAATCTTTTTAGTTGAAAAGTCAGCTATTTTGTTTCAAATTTAATTATTTAATTGAAAATTTTATCATTTTGTTAAAAATTTTAATATTTTTTCACTCATCTTTTCAAATACAAAAATTAATGCTTTTTTATATTAAAGTCATCTTTCTTATTAGAAAATGAACTTTTTAGTTGAACATTCATCTTTTTAAATAGAAAATTAATCTTCTTAATGGAAAATTCAGCTATTTTGTTTAAAATGCATGTGTTTTATTTATAATTTAATTATTATGTTGACAATTCAACTATTTTGTTAAAAATTTGTTATTATATATTTGTAATTATTAATATTTTTGTTTGAAAATGAAGCTACAGTTCTAATTGAAAATTTAACTACATTCGTTTAGAGTCATTATTTAAGCTAAAAAATTAACTTTTTGTTGAACATTCATCTTTTTAAATAGAAAATTAATGTTCTTTTTCATAGTAAAGTCATCTTTCTTATTAGAAAATGAACTTTTTAGTTAAAAAATTTCTGTTTAGTAGAAAATTAATCTTCTTATTTGCAAATTCATCTATTTTGTTTAAAATTCAATTATTTTGCTTACAATTGCACTATTTGGACAAAAATTAAACTTTTTTCTTAAAAATGTATCTTTTAGGGGGAAATTAATCTTCTAAGTTGTAAATTCGGCTATTTTGTTTAAAATCTTTTAAAAATTGTTTAAAATTTTGTTTAAAAAAGAAGAATAATCTTCTTAATTGAAAATGCAGCTATTTTGTTTAAAATTAATGTGTTTTATTTATAATGTTTTGTTTAAAATTTAATTATTTAATTGAAAATTCCTTAATTTTGTTAAAAATTTAAATATCTTTTTTGTTCATAATTTGTGATTATATAGTCGTAATTATTAACGTTTTTGGTTGAGAATTAAGATATTTTGTTTATAACTAAACTATTTTGTTTAAATATCAATTACTTTCTATAAAATTAAACTATTTTATTATAAATTTAATTATTATGTTGAAAGTTCAACTTTTTGATTGCAAATTTGTCTTTTAGAAGAAAATTAATATTCTTAGTTAAAAATTTAGCTATTTTGTTTAAAATTTAACTCTTTTATTAAAAATGAAATTATGTTGTTGAAAATTAAACTTTTTGGTTGCAAATTTGGCTATTTTGTTTAAAATTCACCTGTTTTACTTGAAATTAAACTATATTATTAAAAATTTAACTATTTTGTTGAAAATTTTCATTTTAGTCGAAATTAATCTTGTTAATTGAAAATTTAGCTATTTTTTTTTGAAATTAAAATATTTTATTGAAAACTTCATTATTTTGTGAAAAATTGTAATATTTTTTACAGTAATAATTTAAGGACAAAAACTCAACTTTTTTGTTAAAAATTTGTGATTAAATATTCGTATTTATTAACGTTTTTGGTTAAGAATTAAGCTATTTTGATTATAATTAAACTATTTTGTTTAAAATAAACAACAAAAAGTTTATTTTTTTAGCTTAAATAATGACTTTAAACGAATTTAGTTGAATTTTCAATCAGATTTGTGGCATATATTCACAAATTTTTAACAAAAAAGTTGAGTCTTTAAACTTTTAACTATTAACATTTTTAACAAAATAATGAAGTTTTTAATAAAGTGTTTTAATTTGAAACAAAATTAGCTGAATATCAAATTAAAAAGAATAATTTCTATTAAAAGGCAAATTTTTAACAAAATAGTTAAATTTGTAATCATATAGTAAAATTT
>JAAAKG020009482.1:0-21123 GCA_010014905.2 Druon quercuslanigerum
GCGAGAATTCCAGATCAATCTAAAAATTTTATAACCCCTCCCTCACACTACTCCCCTCCCTACCGAGTGAGTCACGCCCACCCCGAAAGGGAAACGGCTTAATGGTGTAATAATGCTCGGTCTTTTTACTTCCTTGTAATTTGAGTTCAGACCTTTTAAAATTAAACAGCCAATCCTTTAAATTGGCAATAGTGAATTCTCTTTAGTTAAAGCTCCTTGAGCTTTAACAAAACCTTTCTTATTACGTATCTCGTGCTTCCGAATTGATTGTTAGTGCTTGTGAGTACACAGAATACCGAATACAGAATAGCCGTACACAGAATTCATAAAAATTAAAAACGTGTGCAAAATTTTGAAAATTTTCTAAGTTTTTGAATTTTGTATCCAACAAAGAGAGACTAAAAAAAGGTCTTAAAATATGGGCTGTTAATTATGGATAATAATAATGATAAATTTAATAATAATCCTAAAAAAAAATACTAAAATAAGACAATTTAATTTGCAACTCTTCTACTAAATCAATTAGAAAAATATGAGCTACTAAAAATGATTTAAAAAATGTTAATTTGATTTAATAAAACATTAAAACATTTTATAGTGGGAAACGATTAATTGATAAAATTGTTCTATTTCAAACAATGGTAATAAAAAATATTTTGAAGCTGGTAAATAGGCTACGTCACCTCCCTAACTACGCTGAATCTCTTTTACCTTGTTTGTTATATTAAAAATAACATCCTAATGAAATTCGATAAAACGTAAAAGCACACCTGTTCCAGAAATGTTAAGATTGTGAATCATTTGATCTAAAAATTAAAAGATTCAGTGTTTCGATTTTATAATGAAAATAATAATGGATATTTTATTGCTGGAAAATTTTATCCAAACAAGAAAATTATGTAGCACAAGAATGTTTTGAAATTTTTTTATTTTCATGCATATCGCTCAAAAATTTGTTTACAAAAATGCGTTTGATTTTAAATGATTTTTAGAGATTCATCCTGTCCCTTAAATTTGAACATGAAACTAGTCTTAGGACAGAAAAAATCTATTTTTCGGTTTTTCTTGATTTCGAATGTTGAAGATTCTCCATAACAAAAAAAATTGTGTTGCTCGACGATCAAACAAAATTCCGTGTTTTAAAAACATTTTTTATTCAATAAACCGCAAAAATCATAAATCCCAAAAATTTGCAAAACAAAATTTTTCACTTTCAGCGTTTTTTTTGAACCCTGTAAAGCACTTATGAGGGAGATATTTAAAAAAGAAAGTTTTGTTGTATTTTAAAGCTAATTTTATGTAGAAATGTTGAGTTTTTACTAGATTAACCTAATATTTACAATTGTGGATAAAATCTATGAAAATATCATTTTTTATAAATATATTTCTAAAAAAAGGAATTTGTTTTGTTGTAAATTTAAACAAATTTTCGGGTTGTATTGCCTAAAATTGCCTAGCTTAGCGCAAAACAGAATGAAGAAGAATTTTGTAATAAAATTCAAGAACTCGTGACCAAGAAGTTCGTCTGAACTAAAATAAAGTTCATTTTTTTATTTAGAAAATTAATTTAATACAAAAATGCAGAATTTTTAATAAAGTTAAAAAATTTGAAACAAAAAGTTAGTTTGTACTTAAAAATGAAAAATTTAAACACAAAGATTACTTTTTAACCAGAAAATGCATCATCTGGAAACATACTAAAAACTTATTATTATATTTAATTTTGAAAACTAAATTATTTAAACAAATTTTCAACAAAATTTTTATTATTATTATTATTATTATTATTGTTACTAAAACTCATTTGAATTCTCTTAAAATTTCTTAATTGATTCTTTAGAAATACTGAAAATTTCCTAAATTCATTAAAAATCTCTTATATGTTTTGATCTTTAATTTAACTTGGAGAAAATTCGTCGTTTGTTGTACAAAGTCAACTTCTTGAAATGTATTGTTTTTTGTTAAAAACTTATCCTCTTTAGCTAATAATTTAACTGTTTGGTATAAAACTCAACTCATTTAAAACTTAAGTATTTTATTGAAACTTTTCTAGAAAATTCGTCGCAAATCAACTTTTTCGATAAAAAATTTAAAGTTTAAATTTTTGTTTCAAAAGTCATGTTTTTTTCTTCATAGAAAACTTATCTTTTTCCGTTTAAAATTTATCTCTCTTGTTTGAAAATAATGACTTTCTTGTTAATAATTCATCTCTTATGTGTTTATTCAGTTTCAAAACTTACCTCTTTTTTTGTAATATCGTCTTTTTCTTCACAAAAGAATCTTCTTCGTTGAAACTTCTTTATTTGGTTGTTGATTCAAGTATTTTTTTAAAAGCTCGTCTTTTTCGCTAAATTCAATTGGTTCAAAATTCTCTCCTTTTTAAAATTAATTTTTACATTCTTATCAAAGAAGGCACTATATTTGAGTGTAAAATTTGCCCCCTTCTAGTTTTGTTGAAATTTACAAGTTTTGAGTAACCTTAAATCCAAAAAATTGGGTTTTACGAATGCGTCCGTTTGTCTGTTTATTTGTCTGTGTGTGTGTAGATTTTTTATTTATTTTGGATACAAATTCAAAGAGTCAGTGCATTTAAAATATTTAGACAAAGTGTTTCTTCTTATGACTTTTTTCATAAAAAAATAACCAGAGTTATATCACTTACAAAATTAAAAGATAAAACTAAAATAAAAATTTTTAAACAAATAACGCACAAGATAAAAAAAGTCAACAAAAGAAAATTGTTGCTTTTTGAATGTCCTACAAGATTATCATAAAAACTTTTTGAAATTTCTTGTAAAATCGAAAATTCAAATTTCGGAACCATAAAAAAATAATTAAAAATGAAATATTCAATGTTGCGTTAAATATATTAAAATGCGACAAATGATAATTCAACAAAAACCATGCAATAAAGAAATGTCTAAAAAATTGGTTATTGGTCACTTTTTGATCGGACACGTGTTTTTTTTTTATCAGACAATAGCGAAAATAAAAATAAAATAGAATATAAAGAAAATTGTTATCAAAAGAAGAGCTAAAAATTTGTAATAAATAATGTAATGACAGAATGCGTGACTTTTGTTTTGATTGTAAATATTTACATTGAAAATAAAATAATTCAATTTTTGGAAAAACGACGCAAGGCACGAAATAAATCTAATTGATTAAAGTTGCTCAGCCAAACCGGGTATACAAAACCTTTTTTTATAATTTTTAAAAAGGATGAATAACTGTTCTTTCAAGCCTAAAAAATAAGAATAAAATTTAAGAATTAAAATTGAGAGACAAAGACATAGCAGAGAAATCTTTAGTAAGAGTTTATTTTGTAAAGAATTCTCACTTTTTAAATTCTAAAAACAAGAAAACGACAACACTTTTGTTTCAATACCAAATCATGTCATGAATTGTAATAATAAAATTAGATATTAAATATTTAATAAATATTTAATAATTTCTTAGATTCTTACTCAATCTTTATTCAGTTGAGGGGCCGGATTTTATAAGGGGTTTAGCGCGTGACCTTTCCGAAGTGTGTGAATTTTTTTCTCTAAAACTTGAAATTGTACAACAAAGTGGTACTTTTTAAAAATTTTAAAATCGATCATCTGTGAGTCACATTTTGGAAAGGTCACGCACTAAACCCCTTATAGAATCCGGCCCCTTAATTAGATTTTATCTTATTATTTATATTATTCCTTACTAATAAACAATACAAATAATTTTATTTTACGTCTTACGTTGCAAAAATAACATTTGTAAACAGGAAAATGTTTAAATTTAGCACTCAACATCTAAATTCTGTTCTATAAAAATAATTTTAAGTATTTAAATTTTCCGAAATTATGCATTTATTGATGTGTAAATTTCATTTGCATAGTTTAGTTTTTGTATTTTTTTATTTTAAACTTAATTTTTTATTACAATTCTTCTTTTAGAACTATTATTAACTCTTGAAGGTTTCCAGTAAAATCTTTTTTAATTTGAAATAATTTATAAGTTTAAATGTTCAACTAAAAAGCCTCAAATTTTAAGATATTACATTGTAAATAAAAGTAAATATTGAACAACGAGATTGCTGTAATATGATTGCGTTTTTTGAAATTTTATAATTTTAAGCTTAACATTTTGAAATGGCTTTATATTTAAATCTAAAATTATTAAATTTAAAAGCATCAAATAATTAATGTGAAATTTTAGAAAATTAAATAGCGAAATGGTCTAGTCATATTTAAAAATAATAATGATTTTAATTTACAACTAAAAATTGTGAAATTTTAAATATAAAATCGTTTTATTATTTCATTCCTTTAATTATATCGTTTTAGATAAGCGTATTCACAGCCATATTTTAAAATGAAAATTATAGACATTTTAAAGATGCTACATTTATTATTAGTCTATAACATAGTGTTGACAGTCAAAAAGAAATCCCTCCGTCTCCGATCTAAATCCAGCAGATTTGAGAAACACGTTGGATAGACCCATCAAAAGATCTTCTCTACTATCTGCGGCTCGATAGAGAAACGCCACAACATCGACGACTTCTTGTTGGTGTACGAGTCGCATCAGGGAATCTGTGCTTTTTAAAACTGAGCAGGCTGTATCTAGAACCATTCTTCGATAAAGATACTCTGAGCTCAGCCAACCTCTACACCCTTAGTCTCGAGGAAGGTATATACAAGGTACATAAGATCTAGAATGCAGGCATCCATGGATTTTCATCATCTTGGGTGCACTTCGGTCAAGTTGCTTCAACTCATCGACTATCCATTTTACTGCACCAATCGTGTGAAGTCGCCTGGAACTTATGCTTACTTGTGCTTTCTCCATTACCAAGATGTCGAATGGTGTTTTCACCTATGAGTTGAAGATTCTGATCGACAGGCGTTGATGGATTTTCTAGTTTTGCTTAATGTAGATTGACTATGGCACACTTATCTAGTCCAAAATTAATGCGGATGGATTTAGAGTACCTATGTACTGCCGCCACCAGTATTACAAGGTTCTCTTTTGAAGAAGAAAAAAGTTTAAGGTCGTCCATGTATAAAAGGTGGTTGACCCTAATGTGATAAGACTCGAGATATGCCATCCAGACCAGCAGACTTGTAAGGACTGATGAACTACAGTACCCACCTGACCGTGGCTGGCTTAACTATCTCGTAGACAAACCGCCGTTTCGGGCCAAGGTATACCCATCATAATCTGATTATCCCCCGCCGGGAATTTTCAGAGTGCCTTATGTATTGCACCCCTATATTTATCTCCAATCGTCGTAAATGAGTTGCTACGTTTATCCAGTGCTGGTACGTCTGAATCTCTCTCTCGTTCCTCTGCGAAGATCTTCGAGTTCCTTATTCCACCATGGTGTCTCCCCAGCCTTTCAGACTTTCAATGATCGCCAACTACTTTCATAAGTATAATAGATTTCAGCTTGAACTCTATCTGTGAGTTATCTGAGAGAATGGCTTCATCTGAAACTCTCTACTTATTGATGTTGTCTGTTAAACTACCTGTACAGATAGTGATGTCAATAACCACCTTCCTGCACGAGTTACGAAACGTCGGAGTGTTCCCCGTATTAGGAATATCTAAAACCGCGGGGATTATGTATTCCGGTAGATCAAGACCTCGTGAGTTGATGTCCATGCTGCCCCACAAAGTAAGGTGAGACTTAGCAACGCACCCCCGGCAAAATGGAAAGACCCATTATCTTGCAGTATTCCACCAGTGTACGTGCCTCCACTGGTGAGTTAGTATCTCTGTCATATGGAAAGTAAGCCGATTCCATGACTAGCCTTCCTTCACGAATTTGCGAGTACTTGGATCGGCCGCATTGGGATCCCTTTAACAAAATCCAGCTCTCCTACTTAGTCTCTGATGTTATCGAAAACCACCCAGGGTTCCTAAATGAGCGAGATAACCGTGTGCATCGCAGCCATGCCCTACTATACTATAATGTCTTAATCTTGTCCGGCCCAAATTGGTAGAAGAGCCTGCCGTAGAGGACAGCAAAAGCCCTCGTCTGAGACTGAGGAATTTGTACAACTAGGGGATGCTTGATTCCTTCTGCTGTGTTCTCTTTCTAAGACATATCGTGCCTAACGATCAGCCAAGACGATCTCTTAAGTGAGGTGTTGTATCCCTCTAATGCTCTCTAATGCTCTGATGACCACAGACAGGTCGTCCAGTTTACCTGGAAACCACGCTATAGCTATCGTCATATTTGAAGCCACTAAACTGCACCTATCTTGAGGGCTGCAGCATTCCCAGATCTCGTCTGAAACACAGCCTCGTGTAGCCAAACTTTAGCCGCTGGAAGGGCTGCAACATATAAAGAACTATCCTTTACACAAGGAGGTCTTTATTTTTGGCCATTAAGCACTATATTCGAGCACCCTCCAGGTAACCATGTGGTCATCCCTCTGAGTGGTTGTCAATTCAGTGGTGTACTTTCTGAGTTTCAAATAACTCTTTGACTTCTCTTGTTTCCATACACGTATTCAGAGGCACCGTCAATCCCTCAGCTGCCGGGAGATCTGGTTGCACAGCAGCCACCTGACTTTGGCTTACCGATGAGGCAGATTGGGAGGAAAACGTTATGTTAGAACTACAATAAATCGAGCTTCCTGCCCCCTCTGTCACCTTTTTTCTCTTTCTTCTCTTAATATTTTGTTTTTGCGTGTTGCATTTTATTCCTACTAGTAGCTAAGGAAATAAAATGTCTGCATCTGCAGATTCCCGCATGCAAGGGTAAGACTAATTATTCAATATGGTCATCCGGTATCTTCACTCGGCCGCCAGGACACCTTCGTAATCCAATGGTCAAAATCACCACGGGAACGATCACTCTACACCCATTGCTGTCATGCCAACGGAGGGTTGTCTCTTGGTCGCTCGGCAGGCCGCAGGTCATTCCTGCCTCGATTCCAATAGCTGGAGATGGATCCGAGAGGGACCTCAACACAGGAATCCAGAAGTTAAATGTTGGCTAGGCTATTTAAGCCTTTAATCATACTACAATCACGCATAGCGGAAGAGCCCGTTAATAGGAAACCTTTTAAAATCACCCATGAGACCCCTTTGTTAGGGGTACTTTCATCCAGATATATGCGCATGGAGGACGAGGTCCGTTTGACCCTTATGCTTTAGACGCTTAAGCCTTCCCAACAATTACAAAGTCTTATACCCCCTAGGGGAGGTTGTTGACGAATGAAAAAAACAAAATTATTTTGTATCATCATTCATTCAATAAATGATACATATTCTTTCAACGCTTAATATGAAATTTTTGTCTAGTGATTATGCAAAATAACTTGAAACATTACGCAAATTTCACTATGTCTTCTTCTTGCTCTAATTTTATTATTTCTTTATCAAATAATTTTATTTTGTACAATATGGTAGAATGTGAAGCATTAAATTAAAAGTAAAAACTAATGCTCCTATTTTGACGCACCAAAGGGAAGTTTTAGAAACTAATGCCCACAAGAGCGCTAAAGTAGGGACAGAAATTTCCACACAAATGACGCCTACAAATATTAAGGAGAAGAGAATCAAATTAGGACCTATATTTAGACTAGGGGGGTCCTATAGATCTAATATTGACATAGTTGACAAACTCTCAATACCTCAAATGCGATTTTTACGAAAGTTTTCAAAATTTTATCGTGAATTTCGCTGTGCATTTAATTGAAACTTTTAAAACTGAGTCTAATATAAAGCTTACAGAATTCCTGAGGGGTGATTCCAGATTTGTTTTACATTAAATCGTGAAAGTTATACAAAATTTATCAATTTTGTTCAAGGTTCGCTCGTATCCCCAACTATAGAAGAAATTCAGCAAAGATGAATGAACTTTTGTTTCCCGAGTAGTTCTGGTTTGAGGATGTTTCTGGTGGAACATATGGTTTTAACAGTGCAATATAGGCAGGTCCTCCTTGCATTCCTACATAAAAGCAGTTTTTTGGTGGGTAATTAGGTGTGTGCTTATTGTGGTATTTCTGGGATTTGTACTCTACGAAACCTTCAGCTACAAAATATTTTAAATGGCGAAAGCGTATTTCGGCGCGCTCTGGTCGACGACGAAGAACATGTTGTCGACCCGGTTCTTGAACAACATCCAGAGACCCGATATAATGAGCACGGCGTTTCGTTCGTATAAAAAAGTAATTCTCTCTAGCATTCAACGCTTGCCCAGGTTGCATCCAGGCAGGTATTGGTCGATAATCATTGTCGCGATCGGTGGCATTGATAATTCCTCGATAAATAGATTTATCATCCATTTCTACAAAAACACTGTATTCAGGACACTCATGTGGAAGTCCACCTATGCCTAATTTTGTAAACAAAAAATATACATTTATAAGGTTCTTGTACAATATCATAAGAGGCAATTAAAGATACTTTAGTGAGCCTAAAATCAAATTTAAAATCCTATTTAACGTCCAATAATTAAATTATTGTGCATAATTCCTGAAAATAAAAGCAGAAATCCATCAAACAAATTTAGATAACCTCTATAAAATTTTCCTGTTGACATTTGAAAACAACAACTGAAAGAAAACACTTTGCTCTCTTAAAAAATAAAATAAAATAACTGTCCAACTTGGACAAAAATAAAAAAAGAGGAAAGAAAAAGAGAAGACAACCAACCAAATGCCCTTCCTTCTCTTTTTCATTTCTTTCGTCTTTTTTTATTATGAACAAATCACAGCGAAAAAACAGTTGTAAAATATAAACAGCAACGTTTTATCAAGCATACAGCATCAAGGCAAACAAAGGCAAACAAAAACAAAAAAATAAAATAAAAAATACCTAAGCAAACAGGAACAGCACCAACACCATGATGCTTTCTTCCTGACATCCGAAAATCAAATGAGGTCCGAAATGAAATATTTGCAAAAACGTATTATTGAATCCATTTTAAATGGCATAAATTCAATAGTTTTAGAAACTTGACCAACAAATGAAAGAACAAAAGTATTGAAGAAACTATACACTCTCAATTCCCTCTGATTATATACAGGTAAAAAATTCCTTTGTCTGCTTTTGATTTGTTGAATTCTAATTTTAATATTTTCTCAATTAACTTTTGTAGGTAATGATTGAGAAAGGGGATATTCCTAACAAGATTTAAATTTTCTTTCTGAAATGGAACATGCGTCAAACCCAGAGCTCCGTCAACTAAGTTTTTGATTACTACAACTTGGTTTTGAAAACGATGAAAATGTCCAAAAAATTTATTTTATTATTCCTTTGAATTTCATGGGTCAATTAAAGTTACCGAAAATGAAAAGACAAAGCAAAATCTAACTTCTGAAATGTAGAAACCTCCCAATGTTTCATAACAATTTCTGATAAAATTTGAGAAATGGTTAAACCAATAGAAGTACCAAACCATTGCCTATTAAAGTATAAATTAAATATTAAAAAAGTTGAGTTCATAATAAAAACTATCCCTTTAATGAATTCTTTTTGACCTAATCGAGTTTGCTTGTTAATATTATCCTATCCATTTAAAATTTCCTGTTCATTACATAGTCATTACATAGTCATCCGTCAGCATTTGTTGAATAATAATGTTTTGAAATTTCTATCTATTTTTTACATTATATTTAGAAGTTTTGATAGAATTTCTTGAAACATAACATCTGACAAGAAACCTTTAAAAAAATTATGATCAATATTACTAATGGGCAAACAGTTTTTATCAACAAAGCTATTTGTCAAGTGTAACACCTTGTTTCGGAAGTCCTGCTGATCTAGTATCGGAATTTCGTGTATGCTTGATGCGACATCTTTGACATCTGCATTCTTCTCATTTCTCTTTCCTCTTATTTTATTTTTTCCAAGGAGAAAAATTATTTTCCTTTTTAGGAGAAAAAAAATTTTTTTTCTTTTTTATTTGTTCTCAAATTTTGATAGGAACATTTTATGGTAGTTGCCCAAATTTGATTGATGAATTATTGTTTTTATTTTAAGGAATTCTGCACATTATAACTTAAACATGCTAATAATTATTTTTATTGGTAAATTCAAATATTCTAGAATTCGTCTTTTAAAATTTCACGTATCTAACGTATTTTTGCGTAATATTGAAATTTTCAATTTCCTGGGTAGTACTTACGATAAATAAAAAAAAAAAAATTACGAGTCCTGTTGGAAAATAGTTAAGATATTTTGTAGGATTTTTGAAAAGCTATAATTTCTCTTTAAAACTTTTTTTTCATATTTTGCGTCGTTTGGTTCAAATTTGTTTAATCATGAATCATGAGAATGTAATTTGTAGCTCTTTTTTGGGTAAACAATTTTTTTAAATCGTTCCTTTTTTGTAACTTGTGTCGTTTTTCCACAATTTTTTTTATTTTTAATGTTATTTTTCACGAATAAAAAAAGTACGCGACCTATCCAGCCTAAATCCACTAAATGGAATTTCTTATTATTCATTATTCTTTGTACGATCTAAATTTGAATTTTCAATTTTCCAAAAAAATCCACAAATCTGTTATAACATTCTTCTAAGGCTTTCACAAAGCGATACTTTCTTGTCTTGACTTTTTTTCCTATCGTGCGTTGTTTGGCTTAAAGTTCTGATTTTCGATTAATTTTTAAAGTTTTGAAAATGCTATAACTTTGGGAATTATCTTTTTATTAAAAAAAGTTACCAGACAAATTGTTTTTTTTTTAATACTATAAACATCCATACATATATTTTTAAATTCAGAAAAAAGTGGTCTTGAAAATTTCCAAAATACGCTCACTTTTTTAATTTTAATCCAAAATGGCTGATTAACGAACTTGTCCTTTATTTTTGAACCTAAAAAAGGTGCCAAAGATCGATTTGATTTGTTTCTTTTTTATAGAGTTATCTCGTTTACAGAACAATTCCATTCCCTACAATTAGGATGAATTTTTAACAAACATTTCAATAAAAAATAGAATTTTTAAACAAAAAGAATAATATAATATGAAAAAATTTTAGTAAAATCCAAGAAATCTCAACCAAAAGGTTTTATTTTCAACGAAAAAAATGAATTTTTAAATAAAAAGATTAATTTATTAACGAAAAATACGAATTTTTCATAACATTTAAGAACTCTCAACCAAAAAATTGATTATTTCAGAAAGAGAGGAAATTTTTTCAATTTGTCAATATAGGCGTTCAACTTTAAACCCCAGTTGTTAAACTTTTAATCAAAAAGATAAATTTTAAAACAAAAACATGATTTTATAGAAAAAAAACGAATTTTCAATAAAATTCAAAAATTCTCAACCAGAAAGTTGAAGTTTTAACCCAGAAAGATGAATTAAAAAAAAATTAATACTAGAAAAACGACGAGTTTTCCATAAAATTCAAGAATTAACAATCAAAAAGTTTACTTTTGAACTAAAAAAGATGAATTCGTAAATAAAAAGATTATCTGATTATCCAAAAGACGAATTATCAATAAAATTCAAGAATTGTTAACCAAAAAGTTAATTTTTTTAACAGAGAGATACATTTTTAAACAAACATATTAATTTTCTACCGATTTAAACTAATATTTAACAAAAATTAAAAAATTTTTGATGAAAAAAAGAGAATTTTTTACTAAAAAAAAAAAAAACAAACGAAAAATCGATGAATTTTCAATAAAATCTAAGAATTCTTAACCACAAAGTTTAATCTTTAACTAATAAAATGAATTTTTAAGCAAAAAGAATAAGAATAACTAAACAATAAGAATTTCCAATAAGAATCAAGAATTCCCCACCAAAAAATTGAGTTTTTAAGAACAAAAGAAATTTTTTAATTTTTAATACAGTGGTTGAACTTTAAAATCCAGTTGTTAAATTTTAACCTAGAAGATGCATTTTATAAATAAAAAAAAATAAAGTTTAATACAAGAAAAATAACGAATTTTTAAAAAAATTTAAAAATTGACAATTAAAAAGTTTACTTTTGATCTAAGAAAGGTGAATTTCTATACGAAAAGATAATCTTCTTAGCAAAAAAGAGGAATTTTCAATAACATTTAAAAGTATTGTTCACCAAAAAGATAAATTTTTAAACTAAAACTTTATTTTTCTACAAGAAAAAAAAACAAATTTTTATCAAAATTAAAGAATTTTTAAACAAAAAGTTTAATTTTCAACCAAAGAATATGATTTTTTAAACAAAAAGTTTTATTTGCAATAAATTAAGCAATAAATTAGTATGGCTCTGGAAATACATTTCTTAGAAATATATTCTAAGTGAACTACATGAACTATATTCAGAAAGGAATTTGAAAACACATTTATTATAGTTAATTAATTTGAATTTTTTTTTCTTTATTTGTTAATTATTTACAACATTTCTGCCCCCTTCCACTCGCTCTTACTGTACGTAATTCTTTTTTTTATTTTTACTGACAATTAACATTCAAATACCAGCATTTTAATCATTTAATATTTTTATGATAAGATCTTGTATAAATGGAATCAAACAATATTTCAGATACAAAATAAAATTTTTCAATTTTATTTATTTTTATTGAACAAAAAAATTAATTTTCTTTCATTAAAGATACATTTTAACAAAATACTTGAATTTTGATCAAAATAAATATATTTCTGAAAAATAATTAAGTTTCAAGCACGAAAGATGAAGTTTCAGTTCAAAAAATTAATTTGACAACCAGAAAAACGAATTTTTAGTAAATAAAGATTTTTCAGTGCTGAAAGAAAAAAAAAATTGAAGTTAAATTGTTGAATTTTTAAGAGAAAAGACGAATTTTTTCTACGAAAATTGAATTTACAGAGATAAAAGAATAATTTTTAACAAAATAGTTAAATTTCTACCCAAGAGATAGACCAATATTTAAAAATATGGCAAGAAAGTATTATATTTTTAATTATTGATCTTATGTTTATTGACCAGGAAATATTTAATTATTAATTGTAGATGTTAATTTTGTTTGTTTGCTGGTCTATATAAATATTATTAAAATATTGATAAATCTTAAGATTGTGAAAAAAATGTCCGTATCTCCGCTGGGATCTGAACCCAGGACCTTCAGATTTCCGGTCTGATGCTCTTACCAACTGAGCTACGGAGAGACGAGAAAATTTTCTTCACAACCTCCTTACAAACTGGATGACGATGGCATCCTTGATACTTGTAATATTTTTCTTTTTCTAAACATGAATTTATATTTTAATTGTTAATCTTAGGTTTATTGACCAGGAAATCTCTCTCTTTTCTTGATTCTTTACCTATTTTTTTTAAATAGTCCTTTTCAATTGAAAATTAAACTGCGTTGGTAAAAAATATAATTAATAATTTTAAATGTTAATTTTGTTTGTCTACTGGTCTACATTAATATTATTAAAATATTGATAAATCTTAAGATTGTGAAATAAATTTCTCTATCTCCGCTGGGATCTGAACAAGGAGGTTGTGAAGAAAATTTTCTCGTCTCTCCGTAGCTCCATTGGTAAGAGCATCAGACCGGAAATCTGAAGGTCCTGGGTTCAGATCCCAGCGGAGATAGACATTTTTTTCACAATCTTAAGATTTATCAATATTTTAATAATATTGATGTACACCAGTAGACAAACAAAATTAACATTAAAAATTAATAATTAAATTTTTTACCAACGCAGTTGAATTTTCAATTCAAAAGGACTATTTAAAAAAATAGTTAAAGAATCAAGAAAAGAGATGAATTTTGTACTAAGAATATAGATTTTTGACCAAAATTCATTTCTCAATATATTAGTTTAATTTTCAACCAAACAGATGAAATGTCTGCTAAAACAGATTAGGTTTGAAACTAAAAATACAAATGTTTGAAAAATATATTTGAATTTGCGCACAAAAAAAATTTATTTGACTATTTAACATTAAAATATGAGTTTAAAACTAGAAATAAATTTGTTATGAAAATGTTAAACCTGAAAAAATATTTCTAAATCTTCAAACAAAGAGTTGAATTTTTGTCCAAGAAAGATGAAATGTTTACTAAAACAAAACGAATTTTTAAACCTGAAAAACAAGTTTAAAAAAGAAATTAAGTTTTTAATTAAAAAAGACTACAATTGTCTTTTCAACACGAACATATGAATTTTGGGCAAGTTAATTTTTTTACAAGCTAGTTGCATTTTTAACTAAACAGTTGAATTTCCAACTGAAATGGCTGACTTTTGAACAAAATTGTTGAACTTTTATCCAAGCAATATTTTTATTCAACTTTTCAGCATAAAAGAATTAGTTTTAAATAATTAGTTAATTTTCTAAAAAGGAACTTAAATTTTCAACAAAACAGTCGAATTTTTATCCAAAAAGGATGATTTTTTGAAAAATTGTTGAATTTTTAATCAAGCAGTTGCATTTTTGTCTGAGGCTAAGATGCATTTTCTACTAAAATACTTTTTTTTTTAAATTAAAAAAAAAAAATTTCTATTTAAAATTTAAATATTACAAAATTCATAATCAAATTTTTCTAAAAGTGAGTAAAAATTTTTTTTAATATTTATTTTTTCTACTACTATTTTCAAGTCGTTAAAATTTTAAATATGTGACGTGGGACAAAGTAATTAGGCCGAGGACACAAAATGATTTTATGAGAGAAATTAATCGGGAATTTTTTATCCAGCTGCGAAAATTTTCATTATTCAGAATCTATAAAAACCCAGAAATCGATTTTTGACTCCTGAGGCTCGCTTCTTCGTTCCACGTCCCATATGTTATTTTGAAGATTGCCTAATTTTGAAGCTATTGCATTGAAATGTATTTAAATTAGAAATATTTAAATCAGTAATAAGTATACAATTATTGTTACAGATTAAGTTTTTTATAAGTTGTTATTATTATTATCATTATTATTATTATCATCCATAATTTGCTTTATTGTGGAATGAAAATAATTTTTATGTCTGGACACCTTAGAAATTAAGATATGAGTTTAAGAACGCATACATAATATTGTTTATAAATAATAATTATAATATTAAATCGCACTTACATTGAAAATCGAAGAAACTCACTAACGTAAGAAGGAGCCCGCCGGTAAAAATTTTCATTTTTAATTAGTATACCGAATCTTAAAGCCCAGCTCTATATACTAATTTTTATGGCTGCGACGCCATTAGAAATCTTTATCTATTCTTATAACTAAACACAGTGAGACACAAATATTTTTATAATCAAATCTAAAAATTTTCCACAGTCATGAGATTAATTTGATCGTAAATACTTCAGAATTATTAAAGAATAGTACATATCTTAATACCAAAATGTGCCATCATTTTATTTTATTTTCATTAATTTTATTAATTATATTTTCATTTCGTCGAAAACTTAATAAATATTTATTTAATTTTCTTAAAATCATGGATAATAGAGCAAAGAATTTCAAAGCTTACTCATGCAAATTATTATCAATATACTTTTCGTTAGGATAAATAATTTTCAACTGAACAAAATAAATTCTACAAAACATATTTAAAACAAAAATTAAATTTTATAAAATTTAAATAAGATTAGAATGAAAATTTAAAATCCCTTTTAAAATTCAATAATCAAGTCAATGTGTGGAATTTCTGAAAATAAAAACAAGAATCGGACGTTTAAATTGATAAAATTTAGTCTAATTTAGTCGTTAGGTTCTTGATTTTATTTTCAGGAATTCTTTATATTTAAAACAGGTAATTAAATTGTTTTTTTATGCACATAAATTATTTGTATTGGATATACGAAAAGTTTTCCAGTATTTTCTAACTAATTTCGAGTTGTTTAAACAATTAACAAATTTGATGATCATTATTTAAACAATTTTAATTTACTGAAGTAATTTTTTCTCTGGGAATCTTTAACAGTTATTACTGTGTGAAAACGATATCGCATTTAATAAGCAACGTTTATTAAAAAAGGAGAAAAAAGTATTATTTATTGTTTAAACCATCGCAAATTGTATGAGACAATAAATATCACTCTTGACATTTTTAAATGCGAACATTAGTTTCAGAAAATAATAACTTTTCACAATTTAAAAAATAAAAAATTGTTTAAACAATTGAAAATTGTTTAAAAAATGGGTAGATAAAAATAATCTTGCAAGATTCACAGAATAAAAATTGTTAAAATTATTACTAAATGTATCAAACCAGAACTTAAAATTCATTTATTGTATCGTTTATCACAAAAAAATAACTTTTCACGATTTACGAGTAAAAACAATTGTTTAAAAAAATTTTAATTATAAAATATACTTGGAAACTTGTCACGTATCAAAGAAAAATAATACAGGAAAGCAGAACTTTTTTCTATTATGCTGAACAATTTTATATTTTTTTTGTATTTTTTGTATATTCTTGTATTTTGAGTTTGAATTTCTTACAATATTATATTTGCTAAGGTTATATTCTGCGTATAAAATATTTGATATATAAAACATATTATTAAAACATATTAATAAACAATAATTAATTATGTGCTGGAAATATCTTTTTTTTTAAATATTTTTTTTTGTATGAAACCAAATTATTAAACAGTATTAAATCTAGTGTAGGAAATATTTTTTGTAGAATAAATTTATGTAGGAACGGGTGTAACCCAATATTTTAACAACAAATATTTTAATACTCAATGAAAAAACGGTTTTTTTAAATTAAATTAAACAACTTCTCCCAAAAGAGTGGAATTTAAAAAAAGAAAGACTTTTAAATGAATAAAAAAAATCTTATCTAAAATATTGAGTTTGTACATAATGAAGACATATTTTTGAAAGTGTTGAATTTATTACGCAAAAATACACATTTTTAACCAAAATAATTAAATTTTTTATTAAAAAAGACGAGTTTTAAACAAAAAAAATCAATTTTTACTGCATAAATGAAATAGCTAGATTTTCATAATAATATGTAAGTTTATATTCCATTTATTTTCATTGAGAGTTTCACTTTTAGTGAAGGAAGAAATTCTATATACAAAAATTAAATTTAAAATCCAAAAATATACATTTTCTACCAAAAAAATGAATTTTCAATAGAAAAATATAAGCTTTCATCAAAATAAATGAATTTTCACGCGAGAAAAATCACTTTTCTGGTAAAAATTAAATACTTACATTAATAGTAACTAAATTCATTCTGTCACAAAAAAAAAATTGTCAACCAAATTTGTTACATTTTGAAAGAAAGAGATAAAGTTTTAACTAAAATTATGCATTTTGTATAAAAAATATAAAACAATTTTTACCCAAATATTTTAATTTTCAAAACAGAAGGCGAATTGTGTACCAATAAAAAAGACAAAGTTTTAACAAACGAAGTAAATTTTAAACAAAGGAAGACTTTTCAATTACCACAAAAAAATCTTATGCAAAATATTGAGTTTTTAAATATTGTAGACAAGTTAATAAGAAAAATTAAATTCTTAACACAAGAATATGTATTTCTACAAAAATAATTAAATATTTGTTAATAAAAAATGTTAATCAAGTAGATGACATCTCCATGCATAAGAAGAATTTTCTACCAAAGAAACATTTTCGACAAAATAGATAAATTTTCAACTAAAAAAAAATAAATGTACAAAAAAAATAGTTTAATCATAAGTTACATCAATGTATTTTTAACTAAATAAAATAAATTTTTAATAAAATTATTGAATTTTTAGTCATAAAGATGAATTTCCAACCAAAAAAATTAAATGTTAATGCAAATTACTAATTTTAAAAATGTAGACGAAAAATGAAATATTGCAATTTTTAGTTAAAAAAATAAGTTTTTTTTCAAACAAATTAATCTCAAAAAATGAATGAATGAATTTTTAAGAAATATTTTAATGCGTAATAGAATTTTGAAACTGATGGTTGATTTATAAACTAACAAAGACCATTTTTAAGAAAAATGATTAATTGAATAGATTAAAATTTATTTTCCAGCAAAAAAAAAAACTAAATGTCTAAAGAAAACAAAAAATTGGAATTTTGAAAAAAGAAGTAAATTTTTAAAAAATTCATTTTTTTAAGAATATGAATAAAAATAAAAAAGATAAATTTAAAATAAATAATGAAATAGTTTAATTTTTCGCTAGAGAAAAGTTATTTTCCAGCAAGGATGCAAAAGTTTTGACACAGAAAATTAAAAGAAAACGCCAAAAAAGACGACTTTATAAAAATAGTTAATTTTCAACCTACAAACGTCGAGATTTTCAAACAAAAAAATTAAATTCAACATCGAAAAATTAGAAAATTACAAACAGTTTCCAGTAGATTTTAAATTTGGTATAAGTAGTAATTATAATTTCGTGACATTATTATTTTTCAATAAATACTAAAGAATTAAGAAAAATATCCCCTGTTATTTTTTGGCTCTTTTCTCTTTAACAAAAACGCTTTTCGTTAATAGGCCTTTAAGGATTTTTCGAAATTTTGATAATTACTAGTTTAATTTTAGTAATTAAATTTCAGAAATATGAGCCAGTAAAGATTGCGAAACTATTAAATTAGGTTACGTCACCTCCACAAATATGCTTTTTCTCCTTTACCTTGTTTTATTTACATCATAAAAAATATATATCTTTACAAAATTCGATAAAACGTAAAAGCACACCTGTTTCAGAAATTTTATGATTATAAAACATTTAACCTAAAAATTAAAAGAATCGAAATATTTCGATTTTATTTATAAAAATAATGCTTATTTTCTTTCTGGAAAATTTTCACCCAGACAAAAAAATTAATTATGGTACTGCCAAAAAATGTTTCAGTTGTAACAAAAAAATGGTATACATATTTCTCACAATTTTGTTCTAAACAAAAAAAGGAGTTTTATTTTCAATGATTTTTGGAACGAAGAAACCAACCTCTTATGAAAGAAAAATTAATTTTTCGATTTTTATTGAATTCGAATGATTAAGATTTCCCCTATCGAATAAAAAATTCCTATTGTTTCATCAAATTTTTCCCTAATTTTTTAACCTATTTCGAATCTCTTAGTCTGTGAAAATCAATAAGGAATTATTTTTATCAAAAATAATTGTTTCAAAAATGTATCTTTAATTATAATAATAAACTCTTAAAATAATGTTAGAAATTTCCAGGGTGTTTTACATGTTTCCCACTTTTGGTGTCCTTTTTAACAAGATTAAGGTATTAATTAATTAAAGTTAACAAACAATATTTTTTAAACAGTTTATTTTCATTTGTAAAAATGTTATCTTTAAATAATGCCATGTAGTTGCGTTTAATTCTGAAATGTCAATATTTTGTACAATGTTCGCTTAAAGTAAGATAAAAAACCAATAAGACTCAAAAATTATAATTTTTCTTAACAAATTATTGTTGTTACTAACTAACTTTTTCTGTAGCAATACTATATAGTAACCAAAATTTGAAAATTTTATAGAAAAAGTGCAACTTTCTAGTATTATTCTAGAAGCATATTATTTCAAATAATATTAAATTATTTAAACATTTCTTGTTCTTACATAAAATTAACTATTTTTTTAACTTATTATTTTCTTCTTTTTATTTATAAATAAGAAGTTAAAAATAATGTTAAAAATTCTGAAAAAACGCGACTATATAAGTCTACACTTAGAGACAATTTTCAAATATATTAATAAATTATTTAAAAAGCTTATTTATTTTTTGATGAATTTAAACATAACTAAATCTTCTGACTAAAAATTAAAATAATTTAACTTGAATTTTAACTTCTAAAAAATTAAGAGGCTGCTAATTAAATATAAATTTTAATTTAAGAAATTTGAATGATAATAAAATAAAATTTAAAATTCTATTTAACGTCCAATAATAAAGTTTATGGGGAGGATTCCTAATAATAAAACAAAGAATCTAAGGACAAAATTTAGCCATCCACCAAAAAATATTCATATTGCAATCTGAAAGGAAAAAACAAAAAACAAAAAATTCTTTTTTCCTCCTAAAAAGAAAAGAAAAAATTCTGTTTACCTTCTGACAAAAATATTATTTTTGTTTTCTCTTTATTATTTTTGTTTAATGTGAAAAAGAATTTTTTTCTTTTCTTTTTTCGGGGAAAGAAAGAAGTTTTTTTCAGATCGCAATAAGGAAATTTAATGGTGGTTGTCCAAATTTTGTCGTACTATTCTTGGTTTTATTTTCAGGAGTTTTTTACATTAACTTGATCATAATTTATATGTTATTATTATCCACGATAATTTTTTTATTATTATCTTATTATTTATTCTTATTATCCATTCAGATTTTAATCAGGTATTTCAAAAAAAAAATCATTGGACAAAAATCCATTTTTGTCGACTGAACGTTATCTCTGCTGCCAAGACTTCAATTTTTATTTGACTTGAGTATCTATCATTTAAAGTTAGATAAAATAATGTAAAACATTCTGGGAACCATAGTGAGAATTTTTTTTGAATAATACAACTCAATCTTAATTCGATGTTGTAACGGATTTTTTCTTACATTATAATAATTCAAACTTATATCAATTCAGTCTATAACTTTAGTTCATATCCCGTTATATATTTCTTTCCTTTTTTTCTCTTTTTATAATAATTTTAAATTTTAAGTATGGCGAGCATAGAGGAGTTGAGTAATAATATGGTGATAAATAATCTTCGTTAAACGCTACTTAAATTCATAAAAATCATTGTATTTAAAATTAGTTAGAGGTCATAGAACAAAATACGCGATACGACCGATTTAAAATCAAATAGTAACGGATAAAATATCACACGCACACAGACATACTATTACATTCCATAAGATTGAAGTCGGTTAAAATCATAACAATTAAAAAAGAGCACAAAACAATAAAGTGAAAATGTGATTTGTGGTTTGAAAAAAAAGTACTCATCTAGTGTTTTTGTAGAGAGGTTCTCGTTGTGATTGGCGCTGAGTATCATCGAGTTTGTTGCTTGGTGTCAAAGGATTCAATGTAAATATCGACCCGATGATTGTGAGGATCATGGTTCACGTAGATAAATTTGAAAAATAGTGATCAAATTGTGAAATGGCGTCTCTCACATTTCTTCGGCGACCAGACGATTAAATGCGAAGTGAGTGGATTGGACACAATAAGCAAAATGCCAAATAAAATTACAAACAAACGTCTCAGTTTAAAACCCCGATTTCACATTTTGAACACCTT
>JAAAKG020009493.1:0-21123 GCA_010014905.2 Druon quercuslanigerum
GTAATAATGCCCAAACGGGTAACACACAACAACTTCTTCCAGTCCGATCATTCTTCGGGGAGATCATTAATCGCGAGCGCGCGACTGGCGCGGCTTCGCCGCACCAGTCGCCCACTCCCATGCATTGGATCTCACAAGAGGGGGCGATGGTTGGGGCCCCCTCATCCCCACCCCCCTTTTTTCTTTTCATCAACGCACTCGGCATCTCGCCACTACTCAGGATCGTTCGCAGCCTACAGATCTCCGCTCTCTGCCTAGGGAGAATACAAATAAAAAACCACCATCGTTACAACGAGCCTGCAAATCATTAACCTCAATAAAACACCTGCTCTTTCAAGAACAATAAAAAACATAGTCCTTATCAGATACCACTCATTCCCGAGTGAACCTCTGCCAATCCTTGTCTCCTTACTCACCCAACAACATCCAGTGGTTACAATTCTAGGCACCCTAACGGGAAGTCCTTAAGTGGTATCATCTGGATGGGATTGTGTGAAGGAACGGGAGGAAGCAGAATCTTCGACGAGGGGATGCGAGTAGTCACCAGGAGGTGACTACCCTACGATAGCGAGTAGTCACCAGAAGGTGACTACCCTCGACCACGAATAGTCACCAGGAGGTGATTACCCTACAACAACGAGTAGTTACCAGGAGGCGACTGCCCTCGACAACGAGAAGTTGTCTACGCTACGAGAGCGAGCAGACACTAGAAATAATCTACGTTACAGGTTGCATCACTCCAACACGGAGGGAGCGTAACAAAATAATATTCTGTCGGCAAGAATTTTTGAATCAAATTTTTATTAAATAGTTACTTACCCTTACACATCACCCATTATTCAGACCTGCCTGATAAAAGTTTAATGTCGATATTTAAAATAATTAAAACGTCAGGAATCCTCTTTTTTTACCCCACGAATAATGGAGTCGGTGAGAATATTTAGCAAGACCCTTAAAACCCAACATTACTATACCCATAACTAAAATTTTAAAAATGACAAGTTTGACTGTCGATATTTAAAAATATAAAAACTTAAAAAATCTTCTTCTTTTATCCCACAATTGATGGAGTCAGTGAGAATGTTTGGCAAGGCCCCTCAAAAACCACCCTTACTATATGCACACCTACAATGTTAAAAATGACAAGTTTGATTGGCGATATTTCAAAATATAAAAACGTCAAAAATCCTCTTTTTATATTCTCATCGATACTAAGAAGGTATTAGTTTTATACGTAAACTGACGTTTAGAGGCCCCCATGAGTCAGAAAAACCAGTTTTTACGTCAGTGTCTGTCCGGCGTCATCGTCGTTGTTGTTATTGTCGTCGTCTGTATACCAGATAACTTTCGAAAGAATAGTCGGATTACATTGTGCTTTGACACACAGTTAGAAGGACCGAAGCGAATGATCGAATTCGTTAAACAGCCATTTCTGATAACAATTCAAAAAGTTAAGAGATTTTTTAAAATTTATGAGAACAATCTTTTTAAAATTTCAAAATTCTATCTACAGCCATTTATAGTACACAAAAATATAAACATTTTAACCCAATAACTTTTTGGACAAAATTAAAATGGCCAAGTTATAGCATCACAAAAAAATAATAATGAATTATTATTTTATTATTATAATTATAATTATTATTATAATTCTCATCCATAACGAGAAGGTTCTAATTTCATGCGAAAAATGAATTTTGGAAATTTCATCAAATTTCGATGTTTTGAGCCCCACTAAATCAGAAAAACAAGTTTTTACCTCGGTGTTTGCCTGTCTGTCCGGCGTCGCTGTCGTTGTTTTTGATAAAATTTTAGATAAACATTCAAAAAGTTAAAACAAAGCAAGATACAAAAAGATATAGATCGACAAAAATTGTGCAACTGAAAGAGATCTACAAATTTCTTATCAATTACTTGTTTATTTGATAAGTAGTGTTTGTTTTATTGATGAAAAACGTAATTTAAAATAAAAAATTAAATTGTGTACAAAAGATAAAAGCTACATAAAATATATAAACAAGGCAATAAGAATAAGTGTGTTTTAATTCCCATGCATGTTACATGTTTTAGCGCAGCTAAGAATATAATTTAATGATAAATAAGACACGAATATTAAAGTAATCACGATAAACGCAATTTGTAATTTATTTTTCAATATTTTAATTAGCAATCTTAGACAGAGTTATATAAAAAACGTATTATATTTAATATAAAAGTGTTGAGCATAATGTATAAATGTTGACAGTTCGGACAAAATTGAGTACGAAGCACGAGAGACGTGACAAGAATGTGTTCGTTAAAGCCGAAAGAGCTTTCACAAAAGAGAGTTCGCAATCACAAAATTACAGTCTGTGCATGAATGTGGAAGAAATGCAAAGACCGAGCGCGAAGTGCGAGAACCATCAGTCGCGCGCCATAGGTGCGTTCAAACTCTCGAACGACGCTCTTTTACCAAAAGAGAATTCACAATCACAAAATTACAGTGTTCGATGCGTAAAGCGTAGAGCGAGGTAAATACATAATCGAGCACGAATCGCGAGATAAATGCACAATCCAGCGTGAAGCACAAGATAATATCACAATCGAGTGCGAAGTGTGAGATGAATACATCTTCGAGCACGGAAGTCTAGAACCAACAGTCGCGCGCCCGAACTCGCGAGCGGAGCGTGCCACGCGCAAAGCGCGCGATGAGAATGTGCCCGTGCAGCAGGCAGATTTTTTTATCCCAATAATAATATAGTCAGTGAGAATGTTTGGCAAGAATCCTAAAAAACCACCCTTACTATGTCCACACCCATGATCAAAAATCCATGGTCCCGCCGCGCGCAAGAAAAAAAGTCAACCAAGGAGGCGGCGACCCTAGGCGGCCCAACCTTCTACCATCTTGGATTTGTTTCCTTGATTTAAGGACGGAATACGGGTGGCGGGGTATGGTGAGGGTACTTGGTATGGTGGGGATGGTTTGTTGGGTCATGATCCACACCTAAAATGTTAAAAATGACAAGTTTAAGTGTCGATATTTGAAAATATAAAAACGTATAACAAAAGATTCGTGAAATGGCTTTAGATATACAAGCCATGAATAGTGCGGTCTACCATAACCGATAAACGAAAGGCATTATAGTTTATATTGAAGTATAATAATTCAATTAAATCATGTATACATTCAGGAGTCACTTGTATCGCAAAAAAGGTATCATTATTGGACAAATGAAAAACCATTATGAGAATGTTATTTTGTACTTGAGAAAGAATTATTGCAAGCCCTATATTTATAGCCCTATCAATAAGTCCTTTTATTAAACAAATCTTTTGACTAAATTCATGATGTGAATTATAGTTTAGATATTGGCCAGACCATGTTTGTTTCCTAAACCAATCTGTACTGATGTTACCTTCCTGTGTTTTTTTAACGGAAATATCTAAAAAGTTTATGTTATTGTTATTTTCAATTTCGTCTGTGAACTTTAATGATTCCTCTATATTGTTAAAAGCTTGAATAAATTCATTAATTTTTTCATTGGGAATTATAGCGAATATGTCATCAACATATCTTTTATATATCAACGGTCTAAAATTTAAATTTTTCAAGGCTTTACTTTCGATATCTTCTAATACTAAATTGGCAATGATCGGAGACAATTGTGAACCCATTAAACATCCAGAAATTTGTTTATAATATTTATTATTGAATGTAAATACTGTATTGTTAAAAATCATTTTTATTGTTATTAGAATTTCGTTTTTTTAAATTTTCGTAAGATTTTTATTAAGATTTAATTTTTCTTCAACTACTTCTAAAGCCAAATCCAGTGGTATATTATCAGACATGGAAACAACATCTAGTGAAATCATGGAGTGTGAACTTGGTATTTTTAGGTTTTTTATTTTTTTGAAATCCCAGCTATCTTTAACGAAAGACTCTGTTTTTCCTGATACTGGTTTTAATATTCGAGATAAAAAAGAAGCTAAATTATAAGATGGGAAATCAATGGAAGAGATTTTTAATTTCCATTGTAACTCTGGTTTATTCACCTTATGGAGAGCATAAGCTTTAGCTATAATAGAACCACGTGTTTTTGGCCTATATATAGTCTATTTATTTTCTAAAAAAGAGAAATTCACTAAACAAAACGCAGGCAGTAAAAGGAGAGTTTTCACTGAGAAAATTAATTTTTAAACCGAATATAACATATTTTCAGACAAAATAGTAAAACTTTTTACTAAAGAAAGACTTTCTTAAAGAATTACTCTATGTACATTAAAAACCTTACTGTTTTACATAAACATTTACGTTTTTTGGAAGATTCCTCCTTGTTGTTGACTTTAAATATTTTTCAGTTCATGTGAAAATATAGTTTGTCTGCGATATAAATTATACTACAATTATATTATAATTTCCAGTAAATGTATTGTTTTGTTTGTTGAACAATTTCAACGTTTTGAGAAATCCTGATTCAGAAAAAGTTTTTACGACAGTATCTTTCTGTCTGTTCTGCGCACAGTAGGAAAAAATGACTTATGGTTCAGAATAACGTACAACCCACAAATATTGACCGATTTGAACAAAAAAATAAACAAAAAAAGTTTTTGTAAACAAATTATTTTTTGAAAAAATGTTTTCTACGATTTTCCATAATTATACGTTTTTTCAAATTATATTACAAGAAATTTGAATGGAAACAATATTATATTAAAAAATTTTCTCTCAAGATCATAACTGCTTATATTATAAACAAATTCAAAGAACGAAAGTAGCAATCAGTCAATTTCTGTAATTAGAAACTTGATGATAATTTTAGCAAAATCCATGATTTGTCGATTAATCTTATGATATTTTAAAATAAATTTAATCGCCCAATGCATTATTTTGGGCTTTTCTTTGGCAGGAAAAATCGGGTTTTTCAATGCCAGTCTGTTCGGTTGGGAACTGCATGACAATTCCAGCAACATTCATTATAAGTTTATACATTTTATGATATATTTAAACAAATTTAATGAACAAATGAATTATTTTGGCATTTTTTAACTTTTTGATTAATTTTATGATTTTTTAAAAAGAAATTTAATAAACAAATGCATTTATCAGGCAATATCTCGATTGCTTGTGACCTGGGAGCGCGGGATTCGTTTTTGTTAAGAAATGCAAGAGCAAGCATTCATTGATTAAAGGTTTATCTAAAATGGGGTAGAATATTTCACTGAAAGGTTGTTATGGAGCACTGTGTGCTTATTTCATTAGAATCTATTACATAAATTTGGCCATTCGCTGATTTCTGTATTTTGTGAAACTTCTAGCTCCTTCGACCACACGCATAAACTTGACGTTCTCCTAGGATTCTTTTTTAGAGTGAAAATCTTCGCAAATACCGTGCCGCTCTCCATTTTCAGAGGAAAAGTTTTAATTTGTAGACGAGTAATAATTTACTTTTCAACTTTTTTAATATCACTAAATAGTCGTAATTTTTATCAAGTCGCAATAACAAATTGCTCGTTTAGTTGATTGAATCCTTCTTTTCAATTCTATTTGTTAAATTTTATTAAAATAATTTTTTGAGAAACTTTAAACATTAGTTTAATTAACAAATCCTAAACAAATGGATTTTAATGAGATTTGTCGAAAAGGCTTTGTATAGTATATTCAAATGAACAAAATGTGCATTTTGTCTATAAGATTAGATAACAATTATGCTTTTTTAGTAAGATTAGAGAAAAACACAAAGTGTGAAATCAATATTATTGATCAATAATCCTAACGCAATCTAATTTATTCTATGAAACATATTGCTGCCTTTTCTAAAATATTGATTAATAAAGATTTTGAGATACTGGTCGTCACGTCACTACAGAGGTCCCTATAGTTGCTGGACTCTTGAAGGGTTCTGTTTCTATAAACCATTTTGTTTCGAAAACGTTGCTCACAACCAATGGCACGTTTTCTTTCACCGAAAAGTTTTCCAGCATTAGATAATTAGATGAAGATTTGTGGAAAGTATTTTGTGCCTAATTTTCTTGTTTACCTTTCATAAGGATTTAGTCTCTGTGACCTTTTCAGATAAATATTGAACAAAGAGAAAAGTTTCCCAGAAAGGTTTTCCCAAAACTGATCTTACAGTTTTGTCGAGACCATATGAAACTGAGGCCAAACGGAGCATCCATTTGATCTAAGTTTTGGTATACATAATCTAAAGGGTACAAAGATTTGCAGAAAAATCTCTTTCCTGAAAAATGCTATTGAAATATGTTGGGGACATGCGCTATTTAATACAAGGGACTTTTTAATATTTATCACTAGACAGTTAGGAGTCACTGACTAACAGTGCCAGTGTGTTCTAGCGAGCCTGTGGAAACTAAGTCATCGGATAAACAACCCATCAAGAAAGAAGAATTCGACTTCGGAGAAGATAGACCCCAAGAAGAAATAGAGGACCTTGTTTTTTTTTTGTTAAATGAGAATCGCGAATGTTTTTCAAAAGATATAAAGGAATTAGGATGTACTAATCTTTTAGAAATGAACATCGTCGAAAACCCAGGGAGTCAACCGGTAGGTCTGAAACCTCACTTAGCTAGCGATTAAAACCGAAGTGAAATAAAATTTTTTTTACAAAATTATAGGTCTGTATGTATTGTTGTTGATACAGATTAACCTTATGCGAGCTCAGCTTTTCTTGTAAGGCACGAAAATAAACAACCTAGGTTACTTGTGGATTACAGAAAGTTAAATAAACAAACGGAAAATATGAACTTTCCACTACCAAATGTAGATGATTACCTAGCTTCTATTGGTGAATGCGAATTATTAACTACTTTAGATCTCGCGCAAGGTCATATACAAATAAACAGAATAAACGAACGCAGCGTGATAAAACATATGTGACAGGTTACGAACTTATCAACGGGATTTTATATAAACGCAAAGATAAAAAAGACTATGTTGTACCTGATCGTCGAAGAAAAAGTCTTGTCTTCGAAGTCTTCGAAGCCATACTGGAGTCGACCGCTCTTTAGTCAAAATATGCGAATATATTTTGCCTTATGACAAAGGCAAAAACCGGACGTCAAGCAGAGTAATTGCTTCCCATTTCACCTGGCAGCCGACCTTTTGCTACCATATATGGCAAAAATCAGTACCTTCTGGTGATAACAGACAACCTAACGAGATTTGTCATTATGAAAGCTGTCAATGATGTAAAAGCCGATTCAACGATACGATTTTGTTTAAAGTATGGAATACGTCACACATTAAATTCTAGTCGCCACCCACAAGCAACCGGTATAATAGAGCGCACTTACAGCACACTTATGCCTGCAGTTCTAGCCAGCATTATTCACGCTAAAGGACAAGATTGGGATCTGAGACTCAAACAAGTACAACGAGACCTAAACGAGTCGCCAAACAAAACTACCGTGAAAAGTCCTTTTGAATCAATCGACACGACGAAGGAGAGGTGAGAAAATTTACTATGGACGACCATAATCGATACACTCCCCCAGAAGATGTTCAAGATCAAATCCGTTCTAAAATCAAAGACGCTCAAGCTCAATATAAAGCTTAATACGACAAAAATCGTTTGAAAAATATATAATTCAACGTTGGCGACATAGTAATGATACAAACTCCAAAAACGGTACCAGGTGAATCTTAAAAAATGCTCGAAAAATTTAAACCACTCGTTGTGACTAGAATCTTAGCCGGAGATACTTATGGAGTTGCTACTTTTCGCAAGAATGGCCGATGCAGAAGATACGCATCGACTGCTCCTGTCAGTCAACTAAAAATTTGGCGACAAGCCGAATCGGAGGATTTAATTAATCTCGATTACAATTTAGATTTAACAGATAAAGAGAACGAGGATTCGGATAAAAAGGAAGAATTTATTAGAGACAATAAACAAGAAACGACAGATAAATTGAAATCCGCTAACAGCGAAAGTACGGCAAGGCCAAGCCTCCAAAACGCTTTGGTAACGACAATTAAAATTATACTTATTTCTTGCGTTTCATATATCAAAGTTTAATTTATTGCGTCCCGATTTAATGTCGTCAAATATACAGTTTCAACTATTTTTTATGCGGAATTAGATTTTCATTTTCATTGTAATCCGTTTCTAATGATTTTTATTCAGGAACGAAATCTACGTAACATTTGTCTTGTAGACGATTCATACCTAGAGGAAGGCCGAGTATTGGGGACATTCGCTATTTAATACTAGGGATTTTTTAATATTTATTATTAGCCAGTTCGGAGTGACTGACTAACATTACCAGTGCGTTCTAGCGAACCGAACAGCAAACATCCTTTGTAACTCAGTTTGCAATCAACTAGTTATTTATTTAAATCGGTTCGTCTAACTTCATTGCCATCCCTTCTAAGTTGTATCTAACATATACAATACATAAAATTTTTAAAAATTTTTTGTAAACAATCGGAAATATATTTCTTCCTTTAGAATATTCGGCGAATCTGTGCATGATCTGAAACACACTTCTAATTTTCATGTTATTACTGCAAGTGATATATCGTTAGAACCCCCAAGAAACAAAGATTTCAAATATAATATTTCGAAATTACTAATAGTAAAATTAGCTGGCAACAGCCGGTCACAACAATTTCTACTTTCATGGGTTGACCCTATCCCTTTCACCCCTGTTTGAATGGTATACCGTTCAATAATCTTTTTAAATAATACACAGTACGACGTCGACAGTACGACAGTACATGCTATCCACTCTTTTATGTACAGTTTAAGTAAGTTTATAAAGCAATTAATCAAGTGGTTTGTTGTTCTTCAATGTGGCTTCCGCCTACATATTCTCCAAGAAATATCACCAGTCCGCGATCATTTCCTTCGCTAGAAGACATTTTTTAGATGTTCGAGAGAGAGTCCTGCGTCTGCTAGTTTAGTCAGCATACTTTTCGATACTTTTTTCCAGACAACTACAAAGTGCATTAATCTATTCCCGCTTTTGTGACAGCAACTTCAGAATACAAGATTGTTTGAATACTGATATCAGCTTTTCTAATTTCATCGTTGCTTATACTAACTTGATGAACGACCTTATGCAATTGCTACATCCGTAATTGCAATATGCATATATTTTGCAACAATAAAAAAAATAAAGCTTTCACAAAAACTGACAGCTTGAACGATTTTTTTTCTTTACACTATCTGGCGTTTTCTTTTTTAAAAGGGAGAATGAGCCTGCACGCCCGCACACAGGGGTAGAAAATTCAGTCAGCAATCCCAGTCGCTCTCCTTCTAGCACTAAAGTTGGTGCATTAATGAAGATATAAGTTTCAATGATTTCAAGTCTGTAACTTATGATGTTCTTGATGCAAAACAGTTGCAACTAGAAGAGTAAGTTATACCTTCTCTCCTCTGTTACATCCTCGTCTTTTTTTATTTTCCAGAGAAAAATACATATTTTCTTGCATTTTATACATTTCTTCAAAATGACTAGTCTCTTCATAATCTTATCTTTGCGATTTCTGTCATTAACCGTGTTAGTTCCAGGTAACAAAGAAACGTTTTCGTTTACTTTCGTAACAGAAAACATAACTATAATCTTTGGCATACAGAAAAAGCCACCCGGAAATCATTTTATTTTGGCCTTCCGTAATGTAGATTTAAGATATTTAGGGAAAATATTATTAATAAAAGACAGATTAGCATTCAAATTTTTTCCTTGCAGACATTCATCCCTTGGAGGGAACTTGTGCTTATAATTTTCGGAATCATTTTTATAACCGCACCATTCTCCACATTCATCAGGATCATCAAAAACATATGGAACAACTTTTCATAAAGCATTTCGTAGACATTCCAGGTCTTTTTTTGTGTTCGTATCCCGGCCCTACAGTAGTATCATAAGGCATTTTGCAGTTTTATAGTTTATAAGGCTTTACCTAATTGACCAATACAAAGATTAATGTGTGATCATTTTTCTATCAGATGGTCACATTTTTTCCTTAAAACAGACTGTTGGCTTATCGTTTTCGTGAACCAAAATTAAAAGATCTACCTCTTCTTGTAGGACAGAATTTAAAAAAAAACTGTCAAGAACCATCAATGATCCCATTGACTTAGAACTTTTCGTATTATGTCTTCAGCAATAATGATACCTGGGATCGTGCCTTAGCATGCAAGCACATAATATAATATTAATATTTTTTGACACCCAGCATCGATTGACACGTTTAAAACAAAACTTTGTTTAGGCGCTCCAAGCCCTGCCTCAAGATTTCTTTTTCCAACTGTTTTATAGATGTTTCAGATTCTGCTACCCTGATTGTGTTACCTCAGACTCTAGTTGCTTAATCTCTGCATCGTTTTCGCATTTTTTAAACTGCTTCTCACTTATCCTAGGACTGTTTAAAATAGAAAAAACATTATTAAAATGTGCATTTTATGCCGCCATCCAAAATTGATGTTAATATACACAATGGACAAATTTCGAATGACAACTTGGTAAAGACTAACCTCCTACTTATGCTCAACATTCATTAACATTTTCTGCACCTGTACTTAAGGCCCTCAAAAATTGTACAGAGAACAAAGGCCATTTATTCCTGAAAAACTTATATTTTTATGTAATCATCGAAATAAAACATGCAGTTTAATTAACTTGCGGACCTTGGTATCTGCGAAGTGCAGAGAGGTATGAGCAGTAGACATCACTGGGGCGTATCGCAGCATCAAGTGCTGTCGTGGTACCGCTAATTAGGGCGAATTTTCTTATTTCGATTACCGCAGAAGAAATAGCTTTTTTCAGAAAAGCGAGTTTACTACAAATCTTTGTAACCTTTAGATTATGTATACAAAAAACTAAATTACATGGATTCTCCGTTTGGCTTTCTGGGAAACTTTTCTCTTTGGTCAATATTTATCTGAAAAGGTCACCGAGACTAAATCCTTATAAAAGGTAAACAAGAAAATTAGGCAAAAAATAATTTCCACAAATCTTCATCTATTTATCTAATTCTGGAAAACTTTTCGGTGAAATAAAACGTGCCATTGCTTGTGAGCAACGTTTTCGAAACAAAGTGGTTTCCAGAAACAGAATCCTTCACGAGTCCAACATCTACAGGGACCTCTGTAGTGAGGTAACGACCAGTATCTCAAAATAAGTATTAATCAATGACATAACATTATTTTGGTTAATTATTATCTCGATTACGTAACAGCTTGTAAGCTTCCATATAAGATTTAAAGATTATAAGATTTAAATATCTTACGTGTGTTCTTTCCTTCTTCAAAAAAATGTGATTTTGTAATGTTCTATCTTTTAAAGAATGACAATTTGCAAGAGAAATAGAATCAAAATTAGTTTCAATGTCTTTTTGGAAGAGACAGCAATATGTTTCATAGAATAAATTAGATTGCGTTAGGATTATTGATCAATAATATTGATTTCACACTTTGTGTTTTTCTCTAATCTTACTAAAAAAGCATAATTTGTATCTAATCTTATAAACAAATTGCGCATGTTGTTCATTTGAATATAGTGTACAATCCCTTTACGACGAATCTCATTAAAACCATTTGTTTAGGATTTGTTTATTAAACTAGTATTTAAAGTTTCTCAAAAAATCATTTTAATAAAATTTAATAAATAGAATTGGAAAGAAGGATTCAATCAACTAAACGAGCAATTTCTCAATACGACTTGATACAAATTACGACTACTTAGTGATATTAAAAAAAGTCGAAAAGTCAATGAATACTCGTGTACAAATTGAAACTTTTCCTCTGAAAATGAAGAGCGGCACGGTATTTGTAAAGATTTTCACTCTAAAAAAGAATCCTAGGAGAACGCCTAGTTTATGCCTGTGGACGAAGGAGCTAGAAAATTCACTAAATACAGAAACCAGCGAATGGCCAAATTTATGTAACAGACTCTAAAGAAATAAGCACGCAGTGCTCCATAACAACGTTTGAGTCAATTAATCTACCCCATTTTAGATAAACCTTTAATCAATGAATGTTTGCTCTTGCATCCCTCAACAAAAACGAATCCCGCGCTCCGAGTTTACAAGCAATCGAGAAAGCTTGACGCTATGGACAATTCTTCACCTCGAATTAGCGTTCAGCGAGAAAAAAGTCCTAAAAAACAACATGTCGCATTCTAATACGCAAAACCTATGCATACTAATGTAACTATTATTCGAAAACAATTTCCAATTACACTAATTTAAAAAAAATCATTTGCCGTCTTTTACAAATTGTATATTGTATATATTGTTGTTCCTGCATCTATAAAACGTCCTTTAGTATTATATAAAACGTATTTTTCCCCCCAATGTTAATGCTCACGTTTTAATTGAACGCCTCCGAAACGCCGGAGATGAAGAAACATACATTTCTTAATCGCTAATAAAAAAATTAAGCGTAATCATACTTGCAAGTCTATAGCCGAATAATGATGATCTTTGGAAGGTATAGCATTGCCAGGCAACCAATTGAATATGTGTGGTACGTCTTTTGTGGCTGTGATCAGGAGGCATGCTGACAAAAAACCAAAAACTGTTCCTATAGCAAGAGTCAATACAAAGCGTTTCCCTCCTCGACCTTTGTGAGAAAGTAAAAAAATTAATTTTGATTAAAGCAAGATTCTTATCAAAATAAGACATCATAAGGATATTCTTGCCAACGCTAATAACATGTTATACAGTTAATCCCTAAAGGCAGGTGAGTACAGTATTATGGATAGGGTGCATGTTCGCCAGTGAGAGAAGTTTATTGCAAAAAAGAGGTCGTAATGTTTTTAAACTTTCATAACGGCAAAAACATTGAAGGAGGGGTCACGTATATGAAGAATACAACACATTTTTTCATTATTAAAAATTGCTCTAAGAATTAAGTTAATGTATTTAAATAAATTAAACGTGATACATTATTAAATTAGGATACACAATTATTACTTCGAACTTGTCTGCCAAAACGACGAGACAAGTTCTCAATTTAACGTTCGGACGATGACTGAGATTTACTTGTAGAAGGTACACAAAGTTCTCGCTCATTCAAGGCATATGATTCAACGATAGAGGAATAAGGATAAAAGAAGAAATCGATAACACTTTAAAATTAGAATTCCAATAAAATGTAAACGAAAAGTCGATGTGAAATGAGTAAAATTAAAAGAAAACAATTTGCTTAGTAGAATATTACAGTAAATTCCGAACATTCCGCCCACTTTGTTGGGACAAAATTAGAAAAAAGGTTCACACAGATAATTAAAAAAAGCTATTTGATGATTACAAAAAAATAACATTTTCAAGACGAAAACTGATTAAAATTTTATAACGACGATCGAACAAATAAATAGTTAAAACTTTCTTTAAAATAACAAGACAGAAATAAATAAGTTCAAACATTCAAATAAGATAACTGAAAAGGATTTATACGATACTTTAAAACGAGATCTCAACAGTGTCTCTCGTCTTTGGTAAAAGACACAATTTTACGATAAGGCGCTTAAACAAACTACTCGCAGTGCAAAGAGACACAACGAGCACATGACCATCAGAACCGGAATGAAGCTCAACGATACGACCTGAAGGCCACTTTGTTGGTAGTGAATTTTCATCATGGATATAAGTGAGCAATAAGGGATTTAAACAAGTCTGTAAAATTAGACCACTCGGTATAATTTCCAGAGAAATTTGGTAAGGTAATTTTCGGAAATGACCTTGCAGAAGATGACGAGACATGCTGGATAATGCTCACTGAAGAGTTAGATGCCTGTACGGAGGCAAGAGAGTCGACTGTATCGAATAATTTACCCTTAGCAACTTGATACCACTCTTCTGTTTCGCTTGTGACGGGAGTCGCAAATTAAGGGATTGGAAAGGAGGTGGGACATCGAGAAAACAGGTGAAGTCAATGAAGAGAAGCGATATATATCAAACAAGGGTTTATTACTAATTTACAGTAGGGGGCGGGCCGTATAGCAATGGGGCGCTTGTAACTTTGTTACACCCCCCCCCCCCCTCTGTTTGGGACGACGTTTATTCTTTCAACAATTCTTTGGTCTTCTCTATTTCGTCATTGAGGGTCAGGCAAGATTCTTGCTCTGTTAGGTCCAGTTGAATATACTCATTATCTTCTTCTTCGTTTTTTTTCTTGTGTTTTTTGTCTGTATTTAAGTTCTGTCCATTCCTCCTTTCTTAGAGCAATTTTTATAATTTCCTTGAACTCTTGATTTGCTTCTGTCCAGTCGCCTTTTATGTACTTTGTCCTTGTTGAATCAGGAACAGTGCGATGGTTTTTCATCCTGTTCGACCTCTCTTTACGACGTATCGTGAAGTACGTACCGTTGAACTAGAACCATCCTCTCACAATGCCTGCACTGTCACATCTTTATGTCTTCCATCTTCTTCTTATTAGCTAAAACATAATTTAACACATCCTATTTTTGAACAAAAACAAAAAGAAGAACAACATTTTTATTCTTTTTCTAATATAATTTTTCAAAAATATGTAAAATCTATAGTCTTTATTTAATGTACATTTTTCCATATGTTTTATCGTAATATTTGTTCAAAATTTTCAGTATTATCCATTCGAGTGAGTATCCTTTTGAAGTTCCGCTTTCCGTGATTCTTCTTTCCTGAAAATGAACTTAGATCTAACTTCTATTTTATTTTTAATTAAAAATCAAACTTGGCCTCTTATAGCCGTATTTATTTTTATTTGCAACTTACAAATTTTCTTTGTAAAATTCGTTTCTTTAAATCAAAATTAAATTAAATTATTAAATTAAATTCCAAAAAATATCTATATCTGTGGTGCATGTAGAAAGTGAAACTAAGTTCTCTGTTATGTTTGTATCATGTAATTAAACTGGTATCACTGTAACTGAACTGTTGTAATTTTAAATTGGAAAAGTAAAATAAAATTTAAAAAAACGATTTCAATTTTTATATGTTGTGTAGGTTTCGAATAAATTTTTCTATGATGTAAGTGATCAGGTATGCGAAAGGTTTATTATTTATTTTGAATTATTTAAAATTTCTTCAATTAGTTGTTTTACTTATTGCTCCAGTCTTCATCCTTTTTCTTCAATTCCATTATGCATTCTTTAATTTTTTTTCTCCATTTCTTCCTTTTTGGCCTTCTTCTCTTCTTTCCTCCATTCCATCATTTTTTCCCAATCATCCTTTGTTAATAATCATTTCCTTATTCTTTCTACATCTACCATTCTTTTAACTTTTAAGTTATGAACTTTTTGTTGATGTCTAGTCCTTGCGTTTTCGAACTCCCGTCCTTCCTCTCTATCCCCTCTAGCTATTTTCTTTAATTCTTCTTCTCTTATTCTTTTAATTTCTTCTTGCATTTTTTTTTCTTTTCTCTTCCTTTTCTCTCCTTGTTTTCCTCTCTTCTAGTGTCCACGAGAGGGATGGTTGTCCCAGTTCCCAACACTGTCTACATAAGTAATGTAGGACAGCTTCCCTTCCGACTAGGTCGGCATTGCAATTTTGACATTTAAGTGACAATCTTGTGTCCATTTTTCTGTAATTGAATATTGTTCTGTTTCTTTTCGGTCTATTTTTAAGTGTATGTGTTAGTGTCATTTTGTCATTGTCAGTATTGTAACAAAATTAAATTATCTACATGCATGCCATTAACAAAGAAAAAATTCAAACTTTACTTCACCTTTTACTAATAAATTTTTTAATATCTTTTACGTTACAATTACCTAAATATTAACTATTCCTTATTTTAATTTCATTAATTGTTGGTGAAATTTTTGCTTTGATGAAAAATGATCCTTCGAAATTTCTATTCAATTTTTTAGCTATTCCTTCCCCTTTATTTGACAATGTTTTATTGCTTTTTAGTATCGCTCGGCGATTTCAAAAGTTATAGGTCTACGTCTTAGATTATAACATCTAGATTGCGTTTCATTTGCGGTATCTAAATTTTTAACCACTTCCTCTCTTATTGAAATGAATTGACTCTTGAAATTCTATTCAGCTTTTTCCCTCTAAATCTTTATTCAAGGCTTGTATGGTTTGGAGTTCTCTACCTAAATTTAAAAAGACTGGTGTAAAACCTGTAGAAGAATGTTTGCTAGGATTTAGTGTAAATTGCAAATCATCTAAATTTTCAACCCATGTTTTATGGTGTTTTTCTAAATACGCTTTTATTGCTGTTTTAATTGACCTATTGCATCTTTCCGTTGGATTTGCCTGTGCATGACATTTAGGAGTTTTCGAGTGTCTAATACCAAATGTTTAAAAAAAATTAATAATGGATTTCTTCACGCACTCTTTTCCATTATCTGTAAACAAAATTCTAGGCATTCCCCATTTTGAAATTATATGTTTATGAAATTCTTTTTCTATTGTTGACGATAATTTATTTTTCATTGGATTTATTTCTGCCCATTTTGTAAACATATCTACAAAAACTAGAATGTATTGATTTTTTTACTTTGTAATTGGTAGCGGACCCATCATATCAGATGCTACTACTGTCCACGGTTCTTCAAATATTTGTTTTCCCATCAAACCTATTTGATTATTTACTTTCGGTTTTATTCTCTGGCAAATATCGCATTCTTTTACATATTTTAATGTTTCAGAATACATTCCGGGCCACAAAAAAGTTTCTGACATTTTGGTGTACGTTTCTTTCATACCTAAATTACCTGCTTGTTTATTGTCATGATTTTCAATTAAAACTTGTTCCCTTAATTCTTTCGGTATTGTTCATTTCCACGGATTGCTATCTAAATTTAAGCTTAATTTTAAAGGGTCGGGTCTATAAAAATATAACTGATTATCGCATATTCTCCAATTTTTATTTTCTTCTGGCTTAGTTTTAAACCTTGATAAAGCATCTAGTACTTGGTTAAAACTTCCCTTTCTGTATATGATTTCGTAATCATATTCTAATAATTCTAGAGCCCATCTTGCTAATCGACCTGTTGGATTTTTTAAATTATGCAACCATTTTAATGCAATATGATCTATAATAACCTTGAAAGAATAACTCTCTTAATATGGTCTAAACTTTCTGATTGCCCGGACTACAGCTAAATATTATTTTTCTGAAGCTGAATATTTACGTTCGGCTCCATTCAGCCCTCTACTCGTAAACGCCATTACATAATTACATAAGTTAGTAAGTGTTTAATAGTCGTAAATGCCTGTTCCTGTTTGTCAGACAATTCCCACTTTACTTCCTTTTTTAAAGGAAGGTAAAGGTTCCATAATTTCTGTAAATTTTGGAATAAATTTCCTATACTTTGAAGTCTTTGAACTTGTTTAATTGTTTTTGGCCTTGGAAAATTTAAAACTGGTTTAATTTTTTCTTCATCAATTTGCAATCCGTTTTCATTTACTATAAAACCCATATATTTTATTTTGGAACATCCAAATTCGCATTTGTCTAAACCTATAGTTATCCCTAAATTTTTTATTTTATCTAAAACTATTTCCAAATATTTTAAATGTTCTTCAAAATTTTTAGAAACTATAATTATATCATCGAGATAACAAAATACATTTGGCTTTAATTCTGGTGTTATTATTCTCTCCATCAGGCGCTGGAATATAGCAGGAGCATTTGTTAATCCAATTGGCATCCTCCTGAATTGATACATTCCTTTGCCTGGGAATATAAAAGCTGTAATTAGTTTCGATTCTTTGTCCAGTGGTATCTGATTATATGCTGAACGAAGATCGATTTTAGACATGTACTTTGCTGATCTAAATGTATATAATACTTCAGACATTATTGAAATTGGGTATAAATCTTTTTTCGTAATTTTATTTACTTTTCTGAAATCTAAACAAAATCTGTATTTTCCGTTAGGTTTTATAATCATTACTATAGGGTTTAACAATCACTGCTAGAAGGTTCTATAATTTTTTCCTCTAAAAGTCTATCTACCTCTTCATACATAAATTCCCTAATTTTTAGCGATGCATAATAGTATCTTTGCTTAATAGGATCATATCCTTGCACATCTATTTTATGGTTATCTAGATGTGTTGGTTTTAATTCTGTTCTCTGATTAGTAATTTTTCTTTTAATTAAATTTTCTAATTGCACCTGTTGTGCTTCATTTAACTCTATTATGCCTTCAGAGATTTCCTCGCAAAATTCTAAATTTTTCTTCATTTCTGTTTTTACGCGTGTAATATTATTATTTAATACCGCGTTATTCCTAAAATTGCTCCAGTTACTTTTTCTAATTGCGAATAATTGTTCTATTATCGAATTTTTCCCCCCTCTTTTTTATCTAACACCGTCTTTAATTTAGAATCCTTTTTCTCTTTATCATATTCCAATGGCCCTTTAAATTCTATCTTTAATTTCATATCCTTATTTTTCGTGCATAAATTCGTCATTATTTTGTTCCTTTCCTTATTTGTTTTCATTTCGCTCTGTCTATTTTGAATAGCCCGCTTATTTAATCTACTGACGCCCACGCTGGCTCGTGTCCATGTTGCGCTTCGCCTTGTAGGGTTTAGGGTGTGGGGCACCATGCCCCCGTAAACTCTGTGCCGGCTGGGGTGGTAGCGGGATCTAGTGCATCATCTGTAAAGAGGGCTTGGAATGGGATGTATGGCGACATGGGAGAAGAGACTTCGCACTGAAGCAAATCTGTCTCTCTCTCGATCTCTCTCTTTTTCTTGATATCAACTAACACTTTAAATTCACGATCTTCAAAATCTATTATAAGGTGAAGTCTTGTTTCGTCCGAATCGTTTGTGTCTGTGTCAAGTAATTCTGTCGGTCTCTGGTTGTGCCTACTATTTTCCGCCTTTAATAGCGACCGTTTGCATTTCCCTGATATAAACTATACTAACAATCATGATGAAAATGGCCTATTGTCCCGCAATTGTTGCATGTAATGGGTTATCTAAATTTGTTATTAAAATGCCGACTTGAATTCATTTCACCATTTTTATTCTCCCTAATATTTTCATATTTTAAATTTTTACTATTTTCATTTTTTCCTTGATTTTCATTCTTGTTTTCTGACACATTAAATAAAAGGGCTGGTATTTGCGGAATGCCTTCAATTTTTCGTGTCTGTGTATTTCCTAACAGCTGATTAATTCTATTTAATAATACGTGGGCAGCTGTGTTTTGATTTCTAAAATGATTATTATTATACATGTCCCTCTGATTTCCGTGGTATGTCCGATTATTTCTAAAATTTGGATTATCATTTTGAGATCTTGGGTAAAAATTTTTTTGGTTTCCATTTACAAAGTTTGGTTGAAATTGATCTTTATTTTTTTTTATCTCTCGGTCTAAGTTGTCTCGATTGATTTTGATAATTATTTTGTTTTTGATCTCTGGTTTGATTTTTGTTGTTCATATTATTTTGACTTTGATTATTTTCTGTTTCATTTTTATTTTTATCAATTTTTACATTATCTTTATCTAAAATAGTTAACTGCTGTCCTCTAATTTTAGATTTTGACAATTCTGTTTCCCATTCTCGTCCTAAAATTTCTAATTCTGAAAAATTCGAAAAAGCATTTCTTGAGATGTAAACTTTATATTCGATTCTTAAATTTTCATAAGTATTTCTTAAATGCCATTCTAGGCTCGGACGTGGCATTCATTTTTCGAATAATTGTTTAATTTCTGTAACAAAAGAATTAATATCTTGCTCTTTTTTCTGGTTGCAAAATTTTATTTTATTTTTAATTATTTCCGTTTATCTTTCGTTTAAATGAGTTTCTTTAAAACCTACAATAAATTCATCTAAATATCGCCTATTATTTTTATTGACCTACAACCAACTTAATGCTTCTTTTTCGAAAACAGCACCTAAATTTTCTAAAATGTCTCGTTCGTTAATTTTTATTTTAAATCTTATTAAACTATTTAAAAAATAAGTTGGACTATTTTCCGTGTTATTTTTAAATTGAATGGGCCAATTAGACATTACCTGGAAAGGGGTTTGAATAATTCCGAAAGTAAACAAGAGTTGCTGGAATTTCATTCATATTATTTTCATTTATCTCTTCTCTGTCCCTATCTGTCTCTCTACCCCTAACAATTCGACTTGGCGTTTCCGTTTCGTATTGAGGCAAATTTGATTTTCGTATAACTGATTCCCTTTGCACCGGTGTCGGTAATGAATATTCGTTCTCGTGATCGCTGCTTCTATTATTTGTTAATCTCTTTCTTGCACCTGCTAACGAGTGCCGTTGGTCGTTATACACTAAATCTGTTTCTTCGAAATTACCCGTAATTTGTAGATTTCGTGATTTATCACTTTCATTGAATATTAAAATTCATTTATATATATTTATATATTTAAAATTCTATACATTTTATTTAAAAAAATTTTAATTTCTTCTGAAAGTTCTTTTATTTTCATTTTATCGTTTTTATTTTCTTCAAAATTAATCAATACTTCTGCTCCATTACAAAACTCATTATTATTTTCCATAAAAAAATCAATTTCGAAAGTTTTATTATTAATTCTTGCATTTTCTCTTTCTTGTCTTTCTAATTTTATTCACAATCTTTCGCGATCTAATTTTGCTTTCTCTGCTCTTTCTCTTTATATTCTTTTGTTTCCTTTCTAAGTGTCCCTTTCCTTTCTAACCGACTCAATTCTAATCGTTCCCTGTCTCTCTCTCTCTAATCTTTCGAGTTCTTTTCTCTTACTTTCAATTTCTCTATGTACTCTACTTGTTTCTAATTCATCATTTTCTAAATTCCTACTAATTTCATCTTCTGTTCGCCAGTTACCTAATGTATTCTCGGTAATGGGAGACAGTATTCCAATTTCGCGTCTTTGTGGGGTACAGTTTTGTCAGTTTGAGTTGGGGGTACTTTCTGTTAGTGCTTGAGTTAGTATTATTGTTCTGGGGATTGGACCTGTCGCTTTACTTTGCTGTCCCGCCCCCCATTCTAATTCTCTATTTCGTAACCTTTACGAATTCTAAGTTTTTATTTATTTCTTCTCTTCCATTTTCTCTTTCTACCGAATGATTATCAATATTTTTGTTAACTAAATTACTCGCATTTGCTTGTGCGTTATTTTCTTCAAGTATAATTTGTGAAATTTCATTATTTTTTCTACTTTCTTTTACATTTTCTAGCGGATTCGCCATTTTCGGAATAATTTTTATTTTTCCCG
>JAAAKG020009504.1:0-21123 GCA_010014905.2 Druon quercuslanigerum
CAGTAGCAATGCTACCGCCAACATAGCCGTCAAAGTCATGAGAGGAAAGCTCAAGCCCTACCGCGACATCAACGCGACATCACATGTAATAAGATACTACAAAGAATTTTGAGACTCGAGAGAGAGAGATAAGTCAGAATGCATTTAATTACAGGCTTCACTCAATATGTTTAACTCTTAAAAAATAAATATTAGGAGCGCACTGCCCGGCGTTCATCGCTTATTTTGTAATATAACAACATTTTAAATGAGATTGCATGCATTTTGCATTCTGATGATACGTTAGTCGAAAGGCAGGCAGCGTTCTGGATTAAGAAGTATAGAAGATCAGCCGGCTGTGTTCTAATTGCAAGTTTCTACCTTACCGACATCAAGAAGTTGTTAGCCTGCAGTGGTTCATGTCCATGCTAAGCTTTTAAAACATTCTTGAAGAATCCTGATGACGTCACACAATAATAATAATAACGTTTTACAATCATGAAAGTCGAATTCATATAAACGGCTCCAATGTTATTTGAGCGTGTGAATTACAAAACGTCATTTGGCGCTCGAACTCGCTTTCCCAGTACCCCGTGAGTTGCAGAAACCCAAAAAAAATTTCAAAAATGATTAACTTGGGAATCAAATATAATAAATATGACAAAGTGTGGATAGAAGAGCCGTAAAAATTTTATTTAAAACTTCTTTAATCAAATTTATAGTTTTTTTACTAAAAATTAACAAACGGAAGTTTTTATTGTACCGGAATCCATGACTTTGTAAACTAAACTCGCAAAAACACGGCTTCTGCTCGAGGAAATGATCTCGGTCTGCAAGGAAGTTTCGCGACGGATTTACTGTCCATAATCAACCACAGGCCATATTTCTCAAGCAATTTTATGTTTATTTTTTAGAAATGCTCAGCATTAAGTTTTTAAGAGAATTTTAGTTTGAGGTTTTTAAATTTTTTATCATAGAACAACAATATATAAGAAAATGAATTGACATAATTGGCTATTTCAGCTTTGTGAATTTTTATCTCATGAAAAAATACCGAAAGAGACTTACTATCAGCTGGAGTTATTGCAATTTTATAGGGTTTTTAACTCACCCTACAAGTGAAAAATGGGCTTTGCGATTTTTGGCGCTAATTATGTTTCTTACGTTTTCCAATTAAAATTGTTGATAAACAATTTATTATTATTGTTAATAATATAAAATTAACATCATCCTAAAAAGTTGCGTTTTGTGCAATTTTTAACTTATTATCCAATTTCAAACTACATTTAGGTGGGCAATTAGTTAAAGTTGAAAAATCAATTTTTTAAAGAACTTATTATCATTGTGAGGAATATTCAATTTAATTAATGCTAAAAAGTTACATTAGCGAAGATCATGAGTATTATAGGGGAGATGATGGACCAATAAACAATAATACGAGGTAAGCAAGAACGCAAATTTACACACAGTTGGAGGTGAAGGTTCACCTCTGGATACTTTTTTAGAGCCACCACCTTTGGTACAATGTAAAAGAAACAGTTTAGACGGAACAGATACAGTCATCCCAAAAGAACAGCCTTTTGCATCTGGCTCGCGATGAGCTGAGTCTGGTGCTAGCAACTGAACCAGGTACAGCCTGCTCAGCTCGAAAAGAAGATCCTCATATTTCGCATATTTTTCTTCCTCCTTTGCCATGATATTACCATCAGCTGGTGCTCAAAATTTAATTACGTATATTATCATGGTCTTAAGATCTTCAAGTACAATATCAGGCTTTGTAGAACTGATACGTTGAGTGGTGAAAAATGAAAAATTCCAGTAAATTTTACACTGATTATTCTCCACAGCGAACTCCAGTTCCCTCTGGGTGCTTGGCAAGATAAGCATTAGATCAACACGATAAGAATGGCAGCCAAACGGAAATCCCTCCGTCTGCGATCTCAATCCAGCAGATTTGAAAAACATGTTGAACAGACCCATCTATAGCTCTTTTCTACATATAATAACCTATACGTGAGTTTTGAGCACCAAATGTGTTAGTGGTGCTAGACCATGTGCAGTGTCCCTGCAATCAACTAAGAGATTAAGCTCCTCTGCGGCCCTATCTGCGGCACAGTATAGAAAAGCTGCCACATTAACAAATGTATGTTGATGTACAAGTCGTATTAGAGAATCTGTGCTTTTTATAACTGAGCAAACTTTAGATAGAACCGTTCTTCGATGAAGACATTATAAGCTCACCAAAGATATAACCCCTTTTTCTCCTGGGAGATATATACGAGCTCCGGAAGACCTAGGATTATAACTTCTATGGATTATGATCATCTTTCGTGTGCTTCGATCATGTTGCTTCAGTACGTCGACGTTCCATTTTACAGCAATAAACGTGTAGAGCAGTATAAGACCGGCCAAAATATTGATCGCCTGGATCCTATTCTTCTCAGATAATTAGAAAGCCCAAGTTTTGTGAAAGGGTAAAATTTTACCTGTACTTTCAGTATTTTTGCGAATCGCTTTATTAATATATTCGTTTGTTCCCTTTTTTTATGTATATTTATCTCGGGACTCCAATAACGTAGAGCAAGAGCAACTGTCAGGGGGACTTTCAAGCATTTCCTCTTCTAGCCCATCGGCCAAATAATGTGTCATGAGGCAGAACAAGGAGAAAACACCCTAACTATCCTATCAACTGACAAAACTAGAGGGAGAATGAAACCATTTGTTGAGATTTGTGCTCTCCCATCCGAACGACGGGACAAGTCACCGGAAGGTTGAAAGAGACTGGCTGATGGAGAAAATCGGTTGTCTCTTTCTGTCCTATGGACTCTACTTGCAAGTCATCATGTTGAATTGTGGTACCACTTAAATGGCTATGGGAAAGGGAAGCACGAAAGGAGTGGTGAACTCTTACAAATCTACATACCAGGATGCGCGGAAACAGCAGAGGGCGCTACCGTCTAAAGTTTCATTTTCAAAAACGAGTAAGTATTCCGCGTCATTTTGATGGTTTTCGAGTTGTACTAGCCGTTGTGAAAAAACGTTCCACTTAACCACACCGGGGACTACCATGCCAACCTAACCACTAGACTAAGCGCGTTTCGACTAGAAATGTTCGATTCTCTTTAAAAAATCGATTCTAGAATCGATTCTGAACCGGATCGGAAAGAATCGATTTTATAAAACATCGGAACGAAAGAATCGAGTGTGCCAGAATCGGGTAAAAGATCGTAAATTTTTTTTGTTTTCATGGGTGCAAGATACTTTATATAATGAAAAAATTATTGATTCAAATTAAATCAATTATTATAATAAATAAAGCAATTATAATTCTTGTGAATGTTATAATAATTATTATTATACTTTTTATATAATAATACAATACAATATAATATAATAATGCAATACAAAATATACATCGTATTATTTCAATTTTTGTAATCTACGGACCTTTTACAAGTAAAAATTATCTGCTTAGGCGTTTCTTATTAAAATACAACGGCTTTACTCTAAAATATAATTTTCATTCAACGATAATGCTCTCGACCAATCAGCTTTATTTAGAAAGCGACAATTCTACATCTCATATCTTTTCTCTCTCTCTCTCTCTCTCTCTCTCTCTCTCTCTAGAGCTTATTTTCGTTTTCTCTACAGCGTTATCGGTCCATTTCTATATATCGATGCTCACAAAGCAGAAAATAAACAGCCAATTACCGAAAACCTTTTGCTTTCCTTTCATCTTATAGGTGTTCCGTAGTTGTCTGTTCGTTCTCTGCTTTTCGGTTTACGCGCGGAAGGCCACGTGGAGCCCACGTCTTTAAATTATACAGAATACTAACAAATGCAACTACATAACTTAGATATCACAAAGTTAATGGCAGTGCGTGCTGTCAGGAAAAAAACTTAAATCATAATTTTTGAAAAAAATGGTCTCTTCGATTCTTAGGGCAAAGAATCGATTGACTTAAGAATCGAATCGGAGTCGAACATCCCTATCTTCGACACTCTCGTTCCGTACCCACCATATGTGATCTCGTGCCGAGGATAACCGAAACTAGCAAATTATTTTGTAAAGTAGAGAATGAAAATGGAGATTAGAACGGCAGAAGAGGCGAAAATGATCCTGCGTGAATTCTCACGCCTCTAAATCCGAGGTTAGAATTGCGAGTGTCGGTCCCCCCCCCCACATATATTTGTTTGCTAGGAGATAAATAAACGTTCTTTAAAAGTAAAAGAAAAAAAAATAATTTGAAATATCGCAATTTTCGATTGTGCAGATTCCTCCGCGTCGAACCTGGTGGATGCTGCGAGTGTGCCCCTTTTGATACAATACTTCTCCCGTTATTTTGAGCCTACTTTTAGTAATTGATTTTAGACTAATTAGAGTCGTTGAAATGTTAGCAATCTCCGCCGTAATGGCGTCGGTACGCCCTACTTCTAGATCGCGCTTCCATAACTGTTACGTTTAGGTTACACATTGCGTCAAAATTCTCCTAATTGTATCGTGAAGAGGCTAAGCAATAAAGTATTGTCATATATGTCAAAGCTAAATGATGTGTCTGAGTCTGTAAAATCTGTTTTAGGATAGGAATAACCCCCTCCCGTTACAAATTTAATTTCAGAACTAGAGTAGGGTTTAAAAGTTTGAGGTCTTTTGTTCGTTCTAATTTTGTTTTTGTTCTTTTTTGCGATGTCAGGCCTTACGCTAAGGTAGACACTTGGGCCTACCGGCAGAATTTAAAAATTTCCCTTTTCTTTTCTTTTAGCTTAGCATTTCGATTAAAAATTAATTTCAGTAATTAGGTTTTTACTGGGTAGGAAAATCTACTTAAAAAATTACGCTTAACCGGTTCCTAACCTACTTTTGAAAACAACCCTCCCCCTCTTCGCATCAGGACTCTACACACATTTGATAGAATAATTGAATTTGTTTATCGAAAATTATGGAACTAATATATTAATCAAAAATTAATATATTTTTGGGTCTGCTTTATTTAAAATAATATGTGCTTTTTGATCTATATTTTTATTGTTTTGTATATTTTTAACAATTGGTGACAATAATAATTTTGAAGCGGGGTCCTATATAAGAGACCTGAATTGCTTAGTTTCTTTGTGTTTATTTAAACATCTTGGTTTCAATGATATACTGAGCACAATATTTTTCCCCCGTCGACACGAAGGGTTTCAGGTTCGTGACAAACGATATGCGAATTCATTCTCCTTCTTGTCGCGCAATTAAAAGATTAACGCGTTAGTAGTTGGGGCGACTATTCTTGAAATCAGAGCAGTTCAATCACGCGTGTTAGGAACAATAAATTGATCAGAAACGATTTTTGAGATTTAAGGATTTTAGGTTTTAGCTTCGGTTTCTAAAAATAAATTTCTTTTCTAAAAACAAAATGGCGTTCTTAAACTCGCTTGATTACGTCACAAACTAAACGCAATTCAAAAGTCTAATGGCGGAATTGGATAATCCGAAGATGAAGGAAAGCCTTGAAGCGCTTCATCTTTATACTTCCGGTACCAGAAAAGTTAAATACTCACGTTCGCGTAGGGATATTAAACTCATGAAAGGATGGCCTTCTAGGGATTAACGGTAGAAACAAGGGTACCGGTTGCGAGTTATATAAAGACAATTTATACTCCGCACATTGATACTGCAACTTACTTGAAATGAACCAAATTTGAGGGCTCCTTGAGCACGGTTTCGATACCGAGGATTAAACCAACGCTTTTCCCTCCAATAAACCCAACCAATAAACCCAACGAATGTGTCATTTAATTATGCACAAATTTTCGGAATGCCGAACCCTTTTATTATACCTCATCCACCCCCTAAATTCGATTTAAACGAACAAAGTGACATTCACGGGAGACTTTCAGACCGCGTTACTCTGAATACCAGAAATTCAGATAATTGTGTGGGAATCCCAGATGTTAGAAAAGTAGCACAACCAAAATTCCACGTGCGCTTCCCCTAGAGTCCGGAAGTCACAACCTAGACTTCGAACAATTTGTAGAGATAGCACAAAAGTTACTGTCACAGAACAAATAATGTTAGGAAATTAAGTCTCGGTCTCAATGGAACAAATTTAAACTGAATTAGCCGTACATCTTTCACAGAATGCCGACCCGAAGCATACCAAACAGAGGTTTTAAAATCCATTTCCATCGTAGAAAAAAATACCTAGAGCAGGCCCACAAAGTAAACCGCGTAGTAGCAATATAAGCTATAATGACACGAACATACGCCATAATTCGCCTAATAGAGACACGGTTTAGAGTAATAAAACTCCTAGGAAAAATCGGTACGGGAATAGAAACTTAGGAAAAATTGTTCTAGGTTGGAATCTCATTTTTAACGGTAAGTGTGACCTAAGTGCCGACGGCTTTCTAACAAAAGTTGAGGAGCATAGGAAACTCACTAGGGTATCAGACAACGAACTGTTGCTAGCTACGCCGGTATTATTAGAGGGAATACCATCGAAATGGTATTAAAAACCACGAAAAAGAATTTTATAGTTGGCGAAAATTTAAAAAAGAGTTCAGATATCACTTTGGCGACGATGACTTCGTTTGAGAGGTAAAAGAGCAGATTCAGAGAAGTATTCAAGGTAAATATGAGTCTATCGATGACCATCTTACCAATATTCAAAGTCTGATAAATTTACTTGATGATGAAATTCCTACAGTTGATTAACAAGACTGGTTCCATAGAGGTCTTCGGCCCGAATAACACAAAGTCATACGGCGCTCGGACTATAGATTGTTCCTTGAGCTTTCTCGCCTTGAGAGAAGCTGGAAGAAAGAGCGGAAAGTCTACGTTATGGAATACAAGGCCCACCCCCTACCGAAACTTCTTTCTTAAAAGAATGCGCTTGCAGACCGCGGTCGTCACAAAAGTTGAATAAACAAACAACATCCTCAGCTGTGTTAGAGGAGGTGCCTAAGGCCTTAGCGATAAATATGGAACAAAAACAGGGCACAAACGGTAATAATAAGAAGGTAAATCAGTCTGGTGACGGGTGTAGTAATCCCCAAGTAGGTCTTAAGGTGGGGGGAGGTCAGAAGAAAGCTAACGCTTCTGCTGATAATAAAAAGAACGAACCACAGGCTAGAAACCCCAACGATGTGGTCTGTTTCGATTGCAAACAACCAGGCCACTTTGAAAAAGGATGCGCCACACCAAGAATGAACGGATGGTTTTACCTTAAAGATTTTCCCTAAATGTTCGGAAAACGTGGCGAAGAAGCAGTGAGCTCGGTCTGCAATGCCTCTTCGCCGTGCGAGACCTGAAAAACAGATGCAAACGTGGTTTCGGTAAACTCGGGTCCCAATATTATGGTTTGGTATAAGCAACCATAGATATGAAGAGTTATAAGGAGGTTACTGTAACATCCGAAATTGATTTAGACCTACCGATCGCGTCAAAGGAAGATTCAAGTGGCGAGGACGCGTTGACTAATATGTGCATGGCCTATTCAGTCTTCGAAACTTTAGGGATACGAATTGGATGATAGGTACGAATGAACGTGCCGTACCGGACATCTCCTTTGTGGATAATAATCGGATAGTGAGAGTTGGTTCAGTTTAGTTCAGCCCGAAGAATTGATAGTCGAGGCCCAGTTTCATGAAAATCCTAAACTAGACAAAAACAACTTGAAACGAGAGATAAAATGTAAAGCACCTTGCGGTGACGCGTCAGATCTCGATAAGATTATAGCAATTAAAGAGTGTTGGTCAGAGATAAATTTGATTAGTGGTATCGTGGAATCGACTGAAATAGCCAATAGGGTTCATATTAGGGCTTCTATTGAGTCCGTGTCATTAGACACGCTTATAGATAATGAATCTTCTCGCATATTATTGAGAAAGTCAGCTTGGGACTTAATAGCCAGGACTCTTGGGAGGCAGATTGATTGCAATAAGAAATGTCGTATAATCGTGGGTAATGGTTCCATTGATGCTATTATCGGCAAAGTTAGTTTCCCAATAACGATAGATGGGGTAACGCGGACGTGTGAGGTTAGAATTGCAAACAACCTGAACACAGAATTGATTTTGGGTCTGCATGGTCAGGGAAAATTTGTTAGTAGAAGAGGAAAAATGAAGTGACATAGCAGCTCTACATGAAGGGGAGGAAGATACTCTGAAGTCGTTTCTAAAAATAAAATTCTCTCCAAAAGCGCAGGGCCTATGAGGCGCGACCCACCTCATTACTCACACCATTGATGTGCAGGGACATAGTCCAGTCAAGGAAAGGTACCGGATAGTGTCCCCGAAAGTACAGGCGATTATGTATGAGAAGTTAAACGGTTGTTAGCAGAGGGAATAATTGCGGAATCTTACTGCGAATGGTCGGCTCCCATCGTTATGGCCCGTTAACCAGGGGGAAGGACCGCTAGAGAAAGACAGTCAACCTTATACTGCGTTTACCGTACCGGGAGGGGGGTTGTTCGAATGTAAAAGGATGCCCTTTCGGCTCACTGGGGCTTCTGCGACCTTTCAGAGGCTCGTTGATAGGGTGATAACCCCAGAAATGAGGCCCAATGTCTTCAGTTACCTGGATGACATTATAATAGTAACCTAGACTTTTGAGTAGCACATCCATTGGCTAGAAAAAGTCCTTGACCGGCAAGGTCAAGATTTATGCGTAGATTTATGGGCATGATTTCGTGGTATAGGCGGTTTATTCCAGAATTCGCGAGCCTGGCCGAACCACTAACCCGACTTTTCCGAACTAATATTAAGTGGCACTGAGGGCAGGAACAACAAGGGGCTTTGACACTTTAAAGGTGGTTCTGACTAGTGGTCCGATAGTTGCGTAGCCGTTGTATAGAAATGAAGAGGAGAACCCGTTTAACCTCCAAATTGACGCTAGTGCTTCAGGACTTTGGGCCGTTCTTACCCAAAAGCAAGACGGGAAGGAAGGGGTCATTTCGTTTGCAAGTAGGACATTGATGGAAGCGGAAAGAAACTATACAGTCACGGACCGCGAATTCATGGTCATTAAGGACCATAGCAGCCTTCGCTGGCTCGACAATCTACGTAACCCAAGCAGGAGACTCGACATATGAGGACTAGAGATACAGGGTTATGAATTTGATATAGTTTACCGTAAGAGTGTCTTGCACCACGTCCCCGATGCGCTCTCTAGAATGACCGCCCATTCGTCCGGCCCACGGAACTGAGACTAAACGCGATCGAGGAAGCACACAAAGAGCCCCAATCTGGACGTTTAGGACACGAGAAGACCTAACATCGGGTAGCTCGTAGATAATATTGGTCAGGGATGTTCCACGACGTTGTGGGCTGCGTCAGGGTTTGCGTTATTTGCCAGAAATGTAAGGTAGAGCAGCCACGTCCTGCAGGTAAGATAGGTTAGCGCCTCGTAAAGCAAATATGGACAGTGGTCACGGGTGATGTCATGGAACCTTTCCGGAAAGCAAGGAAGGTTACCGATATGTTCTGGTATTCCAAGACTTATTTACCAAATGGGTGGAGTGTATCCCTATTCGCACAGAAAATTGTGCCACGCTAATGAGGGCGTTCAAGGATCTAATGGTGTCCCGTTGGGGTTCCCCGGAAGTAATTCACACGGATAATGGCACAGAGTGCACCAATAGAATCTTAGGGCAAATGTATAGGCAGATTATGATCATTCACACTAACAACCCCGTCTACCACGCTCAAGCAAATCCTACTGAACGCGTGAACCATGTCCTTAAGACAAGGATCGTTTCCTTTTTGCGGAAAAACCATAAAAATTGGGATCTGTACCTACCCGAGTTTATGTTTAATGACCACTTACGGGATTGGATTTGTCGAAATCTCGATAGAGCTCATAAGACTTAAGCCAAGTACTATAATGCAAAGAAACGTAATAGGAACTTTAAGGTGGGTGATCTTGTTCTCAGGCCTAACCGACAGCTATCCAAAAAAAGCCAACTGCGTGGTGGAAAAATGGTTTTGGAAATTCGAGGGCCCGTGCACCATCAAGTGCAAACTATTTTCGGTCGTTTTAACTCTCATAGATACTAGGGGTAGGTTTATAAGCAAAGAACACATAAAGAACCTGAAGCCCTTCGTTGTGTTTGGGGATGAACCGCCACTCGGAATATAGAATCCTATATTCTCTCCTTTTAGAAGTTTGTGGCACCAGAAATGTCAGCAGTATTATGACGCCCTCGCGAAAAAAGGAAAAAAAGACGGTGCCACCCCTGGATAGCCTCACGCCCGTGTCAATTCCGCCGAAACTTGGTCTGTCGACCAGTGGGGCAATCCTCCCCGTAACCCTTCTAAAATCACCAGGGACAAGGAAGTCGTCAGACCCCCTACCCGGGGACTCCGAACTCAGCGCTCCAGCATCGGGTGGATCTGCAAATTTGCCTCCCCCTGTCTTTCTTGCCGGGGCACAAGCGACAGCAGTGCCCCGCGGTCGGATCAGGCATCGTGCTTTGCTATGGGTGTGGCCAGAGAGGCTTCACGAAGGCGTCGTGCCCGAACTGTAGCCGCCTCTGGCGCACTGACATGGCCATGGTCGGAGTTTCAGTCGGAGTCTCACCCAAGAAATATTTTTTATCATTTTCTATTTTGTGCCACCATTCACGGGTAAAAACCCTCCTTCCGAGCCAAGTAAAGGCTACTTTTGTTTACCAATTCCCCAGCCGAGCGAAAATAGATGGGAAGACGCTAACTAGAACGTCACTCCGTGCAACCTATTTCGCTTAAAAATAATTTTCTTTGTCCCTAGGATATATTTTTTCTTTTACAGAATATTTTCCGCAAACATATTTTCAGCTCATATAGTTTTTTTTGTTTATACCTACACGCAAAAAAATTATTATTATTATTATCGTGTCAGTAGCCGCTGACGAAGGGAAAGGGGGATGATATATTCGTACCGCCATCACCTAAAGGGTTCACTAAGTAGTCTGAAGGGGAGGGCTTAAGGGCAAGCGTCCCAGAAAAGAAACGGTGGATGAGTCCTATTGGGTATATTTTTCTTTTTTTATTTCTTATTACATCCCCAATGTTTTTTCACATCTCTAGATCGAATTCTTGGGGAAAGTATCTCGTTTAAGAACCAACGGACAAGCATTGACGAATGACATGCTGTTATTGCAGGAATGTATAAATAAATTTGGTTTGGTCCTGCAAATCGCAATTCGGTAACCTTTTCTCCAAGGCTTACTTCCCAATAAAATACCTCCGTATTAGACCACCCCTGTAATTATTTTCTGTACCGGGAGGAATGGTAATCGTTTGAAGGACCTACTGCAGGGGAGATCGTGGGTCTATACCTATTTTCTGAAACAATATTCGGTTACCGCCAGAGTGTCAACAAACCCTTGCTTTCCGGAACAATCCGCTTCCTTCGCTTCACTTGAGAGTCCAGAACGAGAGTAACACTCCATAAGGGCCCTTTTGGTATTTTTGCGAATCGCTTGATTTATATTGTATTTGTTTCCTTTTTTATGTATATTTATCTCGGGACTCCAATAACGTCGAGCGAGAACAGCTTTCAGTGAGACCTTCAAGATCAACTAACGAACACACACAAGTCAGAATTCACCAGGCGATCTCATCGGCAGGTTGGAAAGAGAACAAGAAATTTTTAGCCTCTTCTAGCCCTCCGGCCAAATAATCTGTCATCAGACAGAACAAGGATAAATCAACCCAACAACAGGCATGCCTGATCCTGTCCTATCGACTGACCAAACTAGAGGGAGCAGAAAACCATTTTTGGAGAGACCTGTCCTCTCCTACCCGAAGGACGGAACAAACCACCGGGAGGTGGAAAGAGACATGCTGATGGAGAAAATCGGTTGCCCCTTTCTAACCTATAAACTCTACTTACAAGTCACCATGTTGAATAGTGGAACCACTCAAATGGCCATGGAAAAGGGAACCACGAAAGGAGTGGTGACCGCTTACAAATCTACATATCGAGATGCCCGGATACAGCAGAGACCGCTACCGTCTAGAGTTTCGTTGCCAAACACGAATAAGTATTTCCCGTAACTTTTCTGAGTCTTAAGGGGTACTAGTCGTTGTGAAAAAGAGTTCCACTCAACCCCACCTAGGTATTTTTATTACCTAGATCTTCTTGTTGGTTTCCCGCCAGAATGGTTCTCTTTCCCTCCCTGCAATATAGCGGTCGCCGAAAGTCCTAGAATCAGCGATTGGCGGATAACATCGAGCCAAGCGGTGGTGAGTTTTGATTGGTTCAACAGCGAGGGACTACCACGCCAACCTACCCACTAGACGAAGCGCGCTTCGACACTTTCGTTCCATACCCACCATATGTGACCGCGTGCAGAGGATAACCGAAAATGGAAAATTATTTTATAAATTAGGGAATAAAATTAGAGGTAGGCTTTTTTCAGTATACTGGCGGAACGTTTTCGCAGCCTGTTAGAAATTGAGTTCCGCATGATACCGCCAAAACGCTCAGTTAGCTTTCTGAGTTCTGCGCGTGAAATTTTTAAATACTAAAGAAACAAAAATAAATTGGTTTGTTTAACGCTCCGAAAGAGAGGTGAGAAGCGAGAAGCGGGTCTTCTTGATTCTCACGCCTCTAAATCCAAAGTTAGGATCGCAAATGCGGGTTGCCCCCACCCCCATTCTATTTGTTTGCTAAGAGATAAGTGAACGTTCTTTAAAAGTAAAAGAAAAAAATTATATAAAATATCGAAATTTTCGGTCGTGAAGATTGTTCCGCCTCGAACCTTGTGGTCGGTGCTGATTTGTAGGCCTTAATTTATGGGAAGCGACCACGATTAATCAATAATTGTAAGGTTGGGGGTCTTACAATTTGATTGATTCGCGAGTGTGCCCCTTTTGATACAATACTTCTACCGTTATTTCGCGCCTCCGGAACTGTTATTTTCAGGTTACGCATTGCGTAAAAATTCTCCTAATTGTATCGTGAAGAGGCTAAGCAATAAAGTATTGTCATATATGTCAAAGTTAAATAATATTTCTGAGACTTTAAAGTCCAGTTTAGGTTAGGAATAACCTTCTCTCTTTACAAGTTTATTTTCAGGATTACAGTAGGGTTTAAAAATTTGATGTCTTTTGTTTATTCTAATTTTTGTAATATTTTTTTGCGATCTTAGGCCTTATGCCAAGGTAGCCACTTGGGCCTACAGTTAGGATTCAGAGTTTCTCTTTTCTTTTCTTGCAGCTTAGCTAGGCAAGGGCTAATCCCTTCCCCCTCCCCTTTTAGGACTGAGTTGAGGTGGGCCTATTTTGATAATTTCGATTAAAAATTATTTTCGGTAATTATATTTTTACTGAGTCGAAAAATCTATTTACAGTTTTTTTTCAGAATTTTTGATACTTTTTGTTGAGGGCCGTTTTGAATAAACAATGGTATTTTCACATATGAGTTACTGATCTTGATTTGTACGCGATGATATATTTTCTAGGATACCGTATAGGTTAGAAGGAGCAGAAGTGGACGATGTACATGTTCCGCTTGCATACGCATTGGTTGATCTAAGGAACCATGATCGTAGCTTCTGGAGCTTACAACTTCTCCATATAATACGAGGTGACTTTGACCGGTATATTAGCGCTAGCACTGCTACTGATTGGGTTTTCCATGTCACACAATCAGATAAGGAAGATGAGAGGGACTACAAGGGCAGATCAGAAACTCTTAAAACCTTTAAAGAGATTGCTTTCTGTCTTAAAACTAGCTGCTTTTAAAATGGAAGTGGAACAATAGATTCCTATTAATGAACTCCCCTCGGAAGATGTGGACAACGATGACCTGATTCAAGTCAAAGGCATAGGTGTTAGGGATAATAAACATCAGGTACCGGATCCACTTGAACCACATCCGGATATTAATAACGATTATGTGAACAGCGAAGTCCCTTAAAAACTGCAGCACCTTGAAAGCAAATTGAGTAATAATTTACCAGAGCTCAGATATGCCGAACAAACACAAAGGCATTTTCTGCCCAAAATAAACATAAAAAATAATCTGCATACACTAATAGAATACTTTAACAGCCAGGTTTTACCTAAGCGTTTGAACGTAACACAAACTTCGATAAAGGTGCAAACTCTTGTACACTGTGCAGCTTTGTCGACGGTAAAACGTTGGTCCACAGATCTAGGCCTACAAATGCAGACTTTATCTCAGGATGGGATCACGGTCCACCTTGTAAGATTAGGTTGGATATGAATACCATGAAAATAAGGGGTAGACTGGGTCGATTAACTCAATATAAAAAAGGAAATACAACCAGAAAGCTGGCCATCCATGGTACTACAACCTGCCACCCTAGGTACATCGAGATATTAACACAATTAATATTGGATGAAATTTTAGACTCCCAATGGTATATACTTGATTTTCTTACAACCAGACTTCGTCGGTATAAGAAAACTGGTGCACGAAGGCAATAAATTCAAACCTTTCAGACAGATAAAATAAGGGTCTATCGTGCACCGAAGTCCCCCAATTGAAAGTCATGACTAACTACTGGTTGCGTGTTTAAGAGAAAATGAGCAAATGCTATTTGGACGCTGGGACATTGTGCACAACTTTTGCTAATGTAGCTGACGAGTGTGCAACATGTGCTGTAAAGCTGTTTTTAGAACATTATCGAATACTCAGATTTGATGCTAGGCTGTATGCTCCAGGGCACTACGTATATGTTATCTGAAAAACCAGACGCTCAAAATGCATCTGAATTTTGACATCATGAGTCAAGTTCGTAAACATCAACGTAATTTTCACATGACATACGTTGATTACAAGCAAGCACTTCCTTCCGTGCTGCATGACTATTTGATTGAAGTCTTTAAACTTTAAAATATCTGCCTACGCATCCTTGACTTTCTAAGTCGAGCGATGATACTTTGGGGTCTAAAAATCAATTATTTTGATCATTGACAACCACAGATAAGTAGATCAATATGTATTTCGACGATATATTTCAAGAGAAAAAAAACTTTTAAAAACTTTTAAAACTTTTAAAACTACGAGAATATGGTATTAGTAAAATACAACCACATATATTTGAAAAATCAAGTTTGAAGGTCTATATTTTTCTTCAAAGATACAGACACAGAAACGATATATGAATCAAAAATGATTAATTTTTAATTTTAACATCAATGCTTGGGATACAAGAATTAAAACCTCATAAAATAGAGTAAAATCACATAAAATAGGTCAAAGTAACAAAAGTCAAAACATTTTAGGTGCAAAGGACTTTTCTTCTCAAGTCTTCATAGGCATCACTCTTCTTGAGTGTTGCGCTACTAACAAAATATATTGTAAGTTGTCCTTTGTTTTTACTTGACCTAAATATTCCTGAGTTAGACCAACAGCCCTTTCAGCACAATCGTTAGTCACGGAAAAATCTCGGAAAATGTCACGCGGTTTTTCGAAGCTCTCACAGTTTAGCCATTCTTCACAGTCTGCACTCAAAAAATCAGCCTTTAAATCAAATCTTTAGAAGATTTTCATTAGTTTCAGGGACACAAAGTCATTCATGTTTAGCAGAAGAAACCTTGACACTTCCTTTGGTTGAACTGACAAGGATTTGTAGGTGATTTAAACCTCACCGTCTGTTTTCTCTGCCTGTATGTCTTAAACCGTGCTGCGTTTAACGTCAGTAGGAACTGATTCATCTAAAATAGCAAGAATGGCCCACTCAGGCGTAAGATATCAAAGATGACCACAAAACTTGCTTACAATTACTTCGAGACCTTCTTGTTTATATTGGCATACTCGTGCAGCTGTTTCAAGAAAAGAAAGTCATGGTACGGCGCTTTGATTGCGGAAACAGCTGTGAACCAAGCCTTGACGTACACTAGAATAAAGAAACAGACAGAAGTCGTTAATACGCCTCTCTTCTGCAGCTGTAAGCTTGAACTGACTCTCGAAAAAAATACTTTTTTTGGGAGTATAGAACTTGTGACATAAAGCGCGCATCGTGGATACAACCAAGTGGGGAGAAATTGATTCCGCGTGGAGTAGTCATCACGAGATTGGCTCTTCTGGAATTAAAGTTACAAAATGCTTATACTGATTTATTAATGTTATCAGACGGTAAGTAAATCAGTTTCCGAAACTTTACGTACATCTAGCTTCCTCAGAACAAAAGTGAGTATTGTTTGTCGCGACCGCGTAGGAGATCCGACGACCTGCTGTCAGCGAAGGCTACGTTAAACGAAGACAAATCTATATTTTTCCATGCCTCGCGAAATCTGTTGAGAAGACGAATTTCAAGACCACAAGATACAGCTACTCTCACTTCAAAGACACCCTTCCAGACGATCTCGAATACGTGGTGGCGACAAGCTTCGTATTAACGATCTCGGTTCTGCCGCTCCAGGATGATGCATGCACTGTTTTCACAATCTGCATAAAGAGAAAAGGCGTATTTAAGAATTTCATTCACTTTAAATTATCGCTATAGTGGGGAAGAATTGCGTATTTTACGTAACTGTGATGCTAGTTGTATTATCAGTACTTGTGCCCTGTATTCTGTCAAACAGTTTCCATGATTCCAGAACATTTACAACAGCGCTGGCAGTAGCTTCACCCGTTCCATGTTAAAACAGGGGAGCACCCAGCAGCTGCTCGTCAACGTTGTAGCCCGTGATAACTACAGGTAATCCCTCTTGTATAGTGTTTCCACAGCCAGTGCAGACGAACTATACCCACGAGGTCATCTCCTAACGTTACCACCACCGAGAAAGACAACCTACCTAGAGATAGTCTTCCAAGCAAGACCGACCTGCATCATCAAAGTATTCTCAGGCAGCTCCAGAAACTCCATCTTAACATGCACGGCAATTATTGCCGTGCCACGTACAACTAACATAGAAAAGGTCGCTCTTCTCCTTGTGCGACGCAGAGTAACTTTATCACCTGGAATACCGGCTGCGAAACCACCAGCAGCACATAAGGCCAAAGAGAGAAAGCAAATGATCCTCACCACCGAGCCCGTACCATCTGTAAGCTGCCACTTGTCACGGGCCATAACGCCTACGTTTTTCCGGATGCCGTGACTGTCCAAAGCTCAATTGGGGCAACTAGCTTCCAAAATTGCTTCCACGGAAGAACATACCGATGCCGGTTCACCCAACACCGAGTTTTACGCAGCATCGTGGTAAATCCGGAAGCGGTGGTAAGTACAATGAAATGTGCGAATCAATGTGTCAAAGCCGTATCTTATAATCACTTGTTCTGCATGCAAACAATATAGTTGTGACCAGTCACAGGGGAACCTCCCGCAAAAAATTGGGAACCAGCAGTTGTTTGAGCAACATTATTTTTTTGAACATTCACTGCGAGGCCGGCCCGCCACCATGCGACGTTGTAAAGTGGAAGGAGATTGACTGGCATTATTTCTGTGAACAATCACAAGGCGACCTTCCAGCTCTCACGAGATGTTGCAAAGGGGCAGGAGTTTAACCAACATTATTTATGTGATTAGTCACAGTACTGTTTCCCGCCTTGCTAGATGTTGGAAAAGGATAGGTGCATGACAAGAATTATTTCTGCGAGAAGTCATTGTGGGGCGATCCATCACTGGGGGCCTACCCGCTCCCGCTAGACATTGGAAAGTTGTAAGGGTTTGACCAGCATTATTTCTGTGAACAATCACAGGTGCGCCATTCCCGACTCACAGGACGATGAAACAGGGCAGATGTATGCGAATATTTATTTCTGAATAAATCACAGAGGGGCTTTCCCTCTCCGACGAAACGTTGTAAAAAGGTAGCAGTTTGACAAACATTAATTCTCCGATCAGTCACAGAAGAGCCTTTCCGCCCTCATGATACATTGTAAAAGGGTAGGTGTTTGGCCCACATTATTACTGTGAACAATCGTAGGGAGGCCTTCCAAGTCTACTTACAACGTTCTAAACGGGTAGAAGTTTAACCAATATTATTTCTGTGACCATACAGTGGTGACTGCCTTCCATATGAAACGTTGGAAAGGGGTAGAAATTTGATCAGCACTTTTTCTCTGGACAATAACTGGGGCTTCATACACTACGTCTAAGATTTTCATATCTAGACTTTGTTTCATTTACTGTATCAAAATTATGTACTACTTCTTCTTTAATTATTTTTATATTAGCATCCTATCAGCCCCTTTTTTTAAGCAGTTTTGAAATCTGTTAAAGAATGTTTACTTGTATATAAAGCGAATTGTAAATCGTCTAACTTTTCATCCCACGATTTATGGTCTTCCTCTGAATTCGCTTTTATTGCCGTTTTAATTGATATATTTCATCTTCCTGTTCGATTTGCATGTGCATGATACTTAGGGGGTTTTGCATGTCTTATTCAAAATACTTTTGTAAAATTAATTATTGATTTATTTACATATTCTTTTCCGTTAACTGTGAAAAAATTCTAGGAGTTCCCGATTCTCAACTTCTACTTTCATGAAATTCTTTCACAACGGTTGATGCTTATTTACTTTTATTGGAATCGTTTGTACCCATTTTGTAAACATATCAACAAAAAATATAATGCATTGATTTATTCACTTTATCATTAGCAGCGGACCCATCATATAAGATACTACCACTGTCCACGGCCCTTCTACTTTCGGTTTAATCCTTCGGTAAATATCACATTCATTTAATATTTTAACGTCTTAGAGTATATTTTGCCTAAGTTTTTTCCATGCCTAAATGAACTGTTGGTTTATTTACACAATTTACAATTAAAATCTGTTTTCTTAACGTTTAGGTATTTTTATCTTCCATAGATTGCTATCTAAATTTAAACTTAATTTTCATCTGGATCATTTTTAACACGTAGATATTTAGGTTTTTTCCAACAATCCTCAATTGCTTTAAAATATTTTTCCTCCTTTTCTACCATACTAGCTAAAATACTAGAAAGATTTATTTTATTTTCGTTGAATCTTGATCATGCATCTGGGTTTGATGTAAACTTTCTTTTCTATAAACAATCTCATAATCATATTCTCATAATTCTGAATGCCATCGGGCTAGTCGACCTGTTCGATTTTTTAAATGGTAAAGCCATTTTAGGGCATTGTGGTCGGTAATAATCTCCTTTTAATAAACTGCTAGGCATTCTTTTTCTGAATTGGGGTACTTTCCTTCTGCGCCATTTAAACCTCTAGTTGCAAGCGTCCCTAATCCTGTATCGCTAGCTTTGGTTTTAAGTTGAAATTTACTTTCAAAACCAGGGCAGGCTAAAATTGGTGCTGTTGATAGTAAGTGTTTGATAGTCGTAAATGCCTGTGCATGTTTGTCAGTCCATTCCTTCTTTACTTCCTTTTTAATAGCTTATGCAGGAGTTCTATTATTTCTGCAAATTTTGAAATAAATTTTTTATGCCATGATACCATTGCTATCAATCTTTGTATTTGTTTCAATGTTTTGGATCTTTAAACATTTAAAACAAGTTTAATTTTATCCTTATCTACTTATAAAACCTATTATTAAGCCCGCATTTTAAATTTTATCTAAAACGCTTTCCAAACATTTTTAATGTTTATAAAAAATTTTTAATATTGTATTTTGTATTTTGATAATGTATCCAATATTTCCAACACTATATGAATTGGGTATAAAAGTTTTTTAAACTATTTTATTAACTTTCCTAAAATTCAAACAAAATCTGTATTTCGCATTATGTTTTTAATCACTACTATTGGTTTTGACCAGTCACTACTAGATGGTTCTATTATTGTTCCCTCTCAATCTTAATTTACTTCCTCATACATAAACTATATTATTTTTGGTGATACATAATAATATATTTCCTTAATTGGCTCGCGACCCTGGACATCTATTTTGTGACTAGTTACGTGTGTCGGTTTTAATTCTGTCCCCTGATATATTACTTTTCTTTTAATGAAATTCTCTAAAAACACTTGCTGTGCCTCATGCATTGTTACTATGCCTTCAGAAATTTCCTCGCAAAATTTTATATTTTTGTTCTTTTATATTTTCACGGGGAGATTACGACATTCGTGGCGACAAAATTTTAATGTGGATTCCTTCAGGATTTTTGCGACAAACACGAATCTGAATTCTTTATTTTGATATCTCTCACAGTTTTTGAGATATCGAAGGCACCTCTGTGACTGGTCATAGAAATAATGTAAGGTCACACCTCTGCCCCTTTTCCAACGCCCGTTCCCTTTCAACCAAAAATCAGTTTCTCTTTTAAGCCTAATGTCACCTCAAACCTACGCTGAAAATTAATTCGCATCTCGTTAATTTAACCCTTAAAACTTTACTTATCTCCTAGGTTTCCACAAATTCCTTAAAATCCTCTCGTTACCTGAAAGCGAACACGTTCTTAAAACGAAGATTTACAACATTATCTGTAAAAGTCCATTCTTCAAGTAATTTATAAACAGCATTGGCTTCGTTTAGTTATGTTTCCGAAGATGGTTTTAGAATCTCCAAGAAGTTTTTTAGTCCCATTGCTTAACAATCTAATTGGTGATCTTGTAACGGTTCGTTTCTCTCCACCTGCGTGTTGTCCCGCCGGACGCTTCAGTCTTGCCAGGGTTTCGGAGTTGGGGCAGGGTTTATAAAGAAACGAACTACGGTGGTAACACAAAAATGAAAAACAATATATTTGCCTATGAGGTACAATACTAATTAAACCTAAGCTTGCGTGTGTGCTAAGTAAGTGTGTGTGTATATATATGTTGGTGTGTGAGCGGCGGCATTTAAAGTGTAATTGCAGTGTGTTTTCGTAATATACAGGTTTGCGTGACGTGTGCGGTGTAAGCGGATAAGACGGTGTTAGCAGGTACAAATGGGTGTCGTAGCGGAGCGGGAAAAGAAATACGAAAGAGCAGGCGTGCTGGCGAGCTTAGGTCGATCCCTATAAAACAGAAAGATAGACAGTGTACAGTCGGCCATACCGGTTTGCGTATAGGTTGTCTGGACAATAGGGGCGACGCGGACAAGTCTCGTCTGGGAAGCCAAGGGGCATAAGTCACAGAACTTAGCGCGCGAAATCACAATTTGAGTGACGTGACCCAAGCAATCTCAAGCTTTCTCGCCTTCAGTGAATTCTTCCGCTACGTGGTCAGGTCACGCACATCCTCCACCATAGTAAAAATCCACATGCTTAGTTGAGTGGACGTGCTGGTTTATA
>JAAAKG020009515.1:0-21123 GCA_010014905.2 Druon quercuslanigerum
AATTAAATATTTGATTAAATTACATTTTTTCTTAAAATATAAAAAATATTTTTCTAAAAAACTTATAAAAGGAGGATACAGTGATTATAATTTCGTGGAACAACAATAGAATTGAAAAAAATTAGTTAGTGAAAAAAAGTGTTTTCATTATTTTTTTTCAAAATTACAAGCGTTACAAACAAAGGTTTCAAACCATTTACTGAAAAATTCAAACAATTACTATAATCTGTGTTTTCTTTTTGCGTTAGAAAAATATTATAATGAAACAATCTTAAAAATCGTATGACCATAGTTTATATTTTTAAAGAATTTTATAAAAGAATACAAAATTCGGGCAGTTTTCATCAAAAAGTTTCCTGATTATTAAGACGAATTTCATAAAAAATCATCCAAAGTGCTGATGCTAAAAAAAGTTTTTATATGGACAGAATTCGATGAATTCTTTCCTAATATAATATTGTTTCCACACAAATTTCTTACAACATAATACGAAAAGTTTAATAAAAAAAAATGAATTCTTTGTTTATAATATTTCCCTATAATAATGGCTTTTAAATTAAAGTAATTAGACTTATATAATTTCGAGAGTATAAAAAAAATGTTGATCTTCAAAAAAATTCAAAGCCATAATCTACTTCGAAAAGTTAAGGTAATATTTCGAGTTTTATAAAACATGCATTTAAAAGTGAAAACTCTGGTATTATAAATTTTTAATTTCTATACTCACTTATAACGCATTTGCAGAAGGTCGTTCCTTTTAGAACAAGTTTGTCTTTAATCGGTTTCATTGCGGTAAATGATAGCGCTACATCCCTCGACATATATTTCTTGATAATATTTAACAAGCTTCTGGATGCTATGTAATTTCCATCAAAAAGGTCACCCAAGGATGACATCTGGAAAAAATTTATTTGATCATTCGTTCCCACTTTATAATATCTTTTTTGCATTTTTTAAACATATTTCATTTCAAGCACTTCTTTGAATATTACTCTAATTAAAAACGAATTTATTTCATAGATCATATTATACTTACGAATTTTTCTCTGACATTAGGATTCACTGTCAGAATCATATCGAATTGTTCAAACTCAGCAAGATTTCTGAACGGCAAATTAAGTGCGTTTTCTTCCATAAAAGTATCCAAAGTTTCTGAGTGAATAACGCCAGATTTCTCTAATTGGGAGGAAAGAAGTCTCTGATGGGCCAGTACTTCATCCAATTGTGCAGACATTTTTGATATTTCTTGTTTCACATACTGCGTAAATTCTGCAATTAAAAATGTGTTTAGGTCCAAAATAATTATTTTAAAGGGAATATGAATTGATGTTAATAAGAACATTGATAGAATTTACCTTCAGCAAAAACATTACTTCCTTTAGAACCACATCTGTCTTTTCCATTGTTATCTTTACCGAGAATGGTAAGCATATCAATCGATATAGGATCAATAAATTCAATTTCGGGATGAGTCGCGGAGGTCAAAGTTGCACTCACACCTAAACAATATAAAAAAAAGTACTTTAGAATATTAACAAATCAGTTTCTAGTTAACATAGTTATTAAACATTTACTTTTTGCCAATAGGACTACAACACAGAAACAGAGGCAGGAAAAACAGGAAGCTGCATGCAGAAAATTTGATAATGTAATTTAAAATTGAAAAAACTTACAGGAAGTAAAATGAATTTGATAAAAAAGAGATTATTCCTGAGATTTTTATTGATTACAAAAATCAAAGTTTTACAAAATAGTATTTATTGCATTAAGGCAGATTCACTAGAGAAACATGGTGATTCGAAATTATCTGGATGTTTAGTTTTCATATGCCTCGAAATATTGGAGATAAATACTGAATGATAATCGCAGGATGGACATTGAAAAAATCGCTTGTTTCGACATCCATTTGGATTTTGAACACAGTATTTCGAGCGATGTTGGCAGAGACTGCTATACTTATAATATTTTTTCTTGCAAAATTCGCAGATGAATTCTTGTTGAGAAGCCAAATCAGGATCCTGTGTCTCTGATGATGTGACAAAATCTGAAAACAATCAATAATTTCTTAACCTTAGTCAAGGAAATAAAACCAAATCTTCAATCTAAATCCTTAAAGTTAATTGTGACGTGAGTGGAAAGTACTATGCAAAAAACACCATTGTAATGCATCAGTTGTATATTAAATGGAAATATAGTACTACTAATATGTCTCTGACTTAAAATTATTGTACAAAAGAAATAATATTTTTTTAACAACAATGACGCAATCGCTTATGTTTCTTTAAACTGCTAATGTGCAAAAAAGTTTTTCCACAATCAGTACATTTCTGGGTTCTACCGCAATCATGTCTTAAGTGAAAAACTAAATGGAATTCTCTAGCATAACTAGCCCCACATTGATCACAAACAAATGGTCTCGTTTTCTGCATTTTTTGACACCTTGCTTTAGGATTCCAATTACAGGAGGTTGATTCATGAGTAACTTGATATCCAACAGTTGTAAAGCTCTTTCCACAAAATCTGCAATGATACTTTCGTTTAGAGTCATCATGCACCACTGAAAAATTTGCAAAATTTGCATAATCCACTTCGAAATCTGAAACATAATAGTGGATATCTCATGAGTAAAACTGCTCTTATCCGTTATACAATTTGTGAAAGCAAATAAAAACCTTTAAATTACAGATAAATAAAATAGTTTAATAGTCACAATCGCATTTTTATTTGTATTGTACAATAAAGTTATTGAATTATTTTACAATTATTTCGAAATAACGAAATATTATAATATCACACTTTTCAGTACTAAAAAAATAGAGAAAATAATTATCTATCCCAACATAGTTCGTACATTAACAGCTGAATTATAACAATAAGATTATTTATATTAAAGCAAAGGATCTCGCAATCGTGCTGGACAACTGTTTGATTTATGTTTGCGAAGGCTATTAATTTGTAAAAATGTGCTTCCACAGCCACTGCACTTGTGCGTCTGACCACAGTCGAACCGCACGTGGGAATTTAAGCTGCTTTGTTTCGAATAACTTGCACCACAAAAATTGCAAACAAAAGGCCTGTACTGGGCATAACCGACAGATTCAGGATTCCAATAGCAATATTTTTTCTGATGCTTCGTGAGGTAACCAGACTGCGTGAAATTTTTTCCACAGTGTTGGCAAATATATGCTCTCTCTTGTTCCTCTAATTTTCCAGAATCCTGGGGATTTCCTTTAGGAATATATCTCCCTTCTCCTGAAACAAAATAAAAAATTGATCAGTTGTGCTAAATTTAATTTCATTGGTTATTGAACGTCTCAAAATTTGAAAATTGAGTATACTGTAATGTGATTGGCAGATGAATGATTTAATTAAAATAATTATAATATATAAGTTTAGGACATGACACCTTTCCCCTTTATTCCGTTCGGTATTCCTTATTGCCTTTTTCTTCATGAATATACCCTAAAAGTATAATTTTCTTAAGAAAATTATTCATAGTGATTTAGTAGCAGCGATACACCTGATCGCGGCTCTAATGGCAAAGAAAAAATTTGAGCCGTTTACCAGAGAAGCAGAAATTAAAAGAATATTATTAACAAATTTATAATTCTCCATCTTTTGGGTTTAACTTTATTCTAATTATTCATTTTCAATACAATGCAAACACTATAGTTAAAAAAAACCTAATTAGGTCAGTAGTATGGTTGGATCTCAAAAGCACCTTCTTTCTGGTAATCTAAAACAAATTAAAAAATAAGTAAAATGAATAATTAAAAAAAACACTAGTTATAAACATGTAAAATTGTTCTAACTTTAATATAAGAAGACAAATATTGAGAAATGAGAATAACATATTTAGACATAGTCTTTATTCGGCACACAAAATGTACCTCATGTTCAACAAAAAAACACTAAAAATTGTTACTGTCAATAGAGCAATTAATTTTTCTATTCTAAGACTTCAATTTTACAAAATACATACATTTTTACATCATGTGAAATATATTTATCTTAAACAAAATCTTATTTTAATTTTGAGGGGTGTTATATTTTTCCATCCTTGAACGGCAACGTGGCGTATGTTTTTTCAAACTGCTATAATGCAAGAACGTGTCCCCGCACAATCTACAAATTTGAACCTGTCCACATTCTCTTCTGATATGAAAATTCAGTCCAGACTGAGTTGAGTACCCAGTTCCACATTGATAACATGAAAAAGGTTTTTTCGATCCAGCACCGTAACCTTTCGATTGGGGATTCCCATAACATGTCATCCTTTGGTGTTTGCTGACATACTGCTGAGTCATGAAGATTTTTCCACAGAATTCACAAGGGAATTTCCGGGAGGCATCAACATGAGTTGATGGAAATTCTGGAACAACATAAAACAATGTTAGATTAGGTACTTTTTAATTCAAAGTCAAGCAACCCGTACAAATGAAACATCTCGAGATTCAGGATAAAAAAATGTCCAAGCCTAAAATAATGTCATGTATTTTGATGGATAACCCGTATACAAAAATACACTGAGAAACTCTTAAAAACTAGATAACTGCTTTTTCGGTTTGTTACACTTTTTTCGATGCAATTTAAATTCTCTATAAAGAATAAAAGTATCGTCACACTTATCACAAATATGAATTTTTCCACAATCGTATTTCAAATGACCACGTAATGAATGTGCCGATGAATAACACGCCGAACAGTTTGAACAGGAAAAAGGCCTTAAATTAATAGCAAAGTGTGACTTTGAACCAGGAGTCAAATAGCAGTCGAATTTCTGATGTTTAGTCAAAGACCGTTGAGATTTGTAAGCTTTGCCGCAGTAGACACATCCAAATTTTCTCGATTCCATGAATTTCTGCAAGAAGGACACCTCATCTGAAAAACCATAAATAATATATCAAATAAATTGACAATTAATTTAAAAAAGTGAAGTAGAAAAACAGTTGAGGTGGAAAGATACTTATACCTATATCAAGAAAATAAAAGTCGCTTAAATGTATATGTATTTTATTTTACTATATTTGTAGATATGTATAAACATTATACATAGAAAACAGACACTATGTAAACAATATAAAGGTAAAATATAAGTAACTTTTCTTGAGCAGATGATGTAGAGCAGGCCTGTCCAGCGAGGAGAAATTTGCTCATGGCGAATTTCCACCACCACTTCTCTCTGCTCACACCAGATATCTTGCGTGACGTTTAGGCTCGTGAAGTAGAGCGTGGAGGTGGAAAACTCACACCTGCGATTTGAGTCATTTTGACGAAACTACTTAGATTTCTCCTCGATGAACAGGCCTGACGTAGACAAAACAGAAATTATATACATTATAAAAATTAATATTTGGAAGAAAGTTTATACACATCGTTTTTTGTGCTCATTTAAGCTACTGCGATGCAAAAATGTATGACTACATATATCACATTTGTGAATCAGTCCACACTCGTGTCTTTTGTGGTACCTCAATCTCCTCTCTTGAATATAAGCTGCACCACAACTATCGCAAGGAAATGGCTTCTTGTGCAAAGTGGCTTGACTGCCTGAATGAGGATTCCAGTAGCAAGTATTCATGTGATGGTTAGCGAGATTCCCGAGATATTTGAAGGTTTTTCCACAAAACTGACAGTTGTACTTGTACAAAATCATGTCTTTCTCTGTTAGATTTGAATCTGAAACAAAATTAGAAATCTGTAAAATTAATCCATTTTGTGTGTATAGAACGGTTAGATAAACTAATAATGTTTCTAAAATGCGGTGGAAGATGCATAAAAGATGAGAAAAACACGGTTTAAACTGTAATATTGTACAATTTATTAGCTTTATTATTTACATAGTCTACTTTTGATTAATAATAATAGATATTTAACATCACAGGTCTGAGTTAAGATAAACTATTATTGGACTAGTAATTTTATTTTTTGTTCAGTATAGGCTATAACTCCATGCCGACTATTTTTACAAATAACAATCTTCAGAAATTGAAATCTAATTAACAAATATTCCGGTCAGGTTCATATGTTTTCGAAGATTCATTGCGGTTAATTAAATTGCTATAATTATTTTCTAAGTACTCATTAGATATTGAATTATTATATTTACTAAATTTTAAAAAATTTTGAAATTGAATTTTGAATAACTAAAAACTGTTCTTTTAGAGATCACATTCTAATTCTGAGTCAACTATTCAATAAAAAAAGTATTATCGTTAGAAAAATTTGTTTTGATCAAATAGCTAAATTATTTACTTCATAAAATACACGTTTTGCCACATTCTACATATAAAAAAAAATGTTTACTGAAATATTATTGGAATTTGGAAAAAATCTATTTTGAGTGTATAAGATTAAGGTGATTTAAAAAAAATAATTTTCAAATCTAAACTCGCATAATGGCTTAAGGAATCCATTTTTTGGTAAAAAAAATTGCACAGAAAAATAATTCAAAAATCGTATTTGATTTAGAGGTTACAAATTGGAATTTTAGCTATTTGCTGATTTTTTGTTGTTTTTGTCTTCTCAATGTCTGGAAATAGCATGTATTGAATTTTTAAACAAACAAAATTAACCTCTTTCATGTAACCACATATGTAAATAATTTAATGAAAACCAGTGAACTCATTTTCAGGGAAAAGTATCATTTTTTTCTACTTGCTTTACATTTTTCTAGAATAATTAACCTTTTTTAGTTTAATTATTGTATTTTGTAATTGTCACATCTGATATGTTAAAGTCGTACAGAAAAATATGAAGAATGTAGATAAAATGGTTTCTTTCCTTAAAAATAAGTCAAAAATATTGTTATTAAATAATGTGTGCAGTGATAGTAATGTAAGAGAGGATAATTGTATATGTATATCAAATTTAATACATGCTTGTGGAATTTTTTGAAATAAAGGTTATTGCAATTTTTAAATTTAACTTAAACAATAAACTTAAAACGTACATATTATATCTTACAGCATAGCAGGAAGGATATCAGAGGATAAACTCTTTAAAATGTTGGTAAGCTAATTTTAGAAAATTATGTTACAATAGGAACTCTAATAAATGTAGAAAATATATATTTAACAAAAAAAAATATTTATTAGTAATTTCTGATTGACTAAGAATTTTTATTTTTTTTTTCATCCAGAAAATTAAAATTCTGTGGCAATTCTGAAAGAGGCAATAAAAGGTATTCTTGTTTTAAGAAACAAACGTTTATATATTAAAAATTGAAAAAATAAGACATTTATATCAATGTTTGTCAAAACGTATTGAACAGCTAAATTCCTCTTCCCATGGGTAGTTAACTGTTTAAATAAAGAATTGTAAGTCCCGAACGATCCACGACTCATCCTTATACCAGTTTACGGACGAGATCGTACTTCCCATCGAAATCAATGTTTGTCAAAAACGTACTCAAGAGCTAAATTCCTCTTCCCATGGGTAGTTAACTGTTTAAATAAAGAATTGTAAGTCCCGAACGATCCACGACTCGTCCTCATACAAGTTTCCGGACGATATCGTACTTCCCATCGAGTCGTTCGGGACTTACACTCCTTTATTTATACAGTTCAGTTCTCTTTCCATGGGTAGTTAACTGTAGAAATAAAGTAGTGTAAGTCCCGAGCGATCCACGACTCATCCTCAAATGTCCACAAGGGCCAAAACGAGCATAAGATCTCGTCATCAAAAGGGCGTGAGGACGAGTCGTGGACTGCCCAAGTCAAGCTTCTAATGGAATTCGAAAATAAATGAAAAATTAATTAGAAGTTTCAAATGGGGTCAATTCTATAACATAAACTTCTAGCCCAGTATGCAGTTTTCGCACATGAGGATAAACATCCGATTTTCTTTTGCATTTATAATTGCAATAAGGACATTGGAACATTGGAGGAAGCCCACATTCAAAATTCATGTGTCGCCTTAGGTGACCCTTATGTTTATAGACCCGACCACATCTATTGCAAAGATGACTTCCTGTAGGTTCTCTGGAGAATTCTGAAACAATCAAATAGAGGATTCAATCAGTATAAAATAAATACAATTATTGTAATATTCGAAGATGACAATTTAAATTTAGGCATGAACGATCAATGAAGTAAACCCGAATTCATGAAATTGTAATTTATTTGGTAAGAGAAGGTACACAAATTAGTTTATAAAAATAGCAGTTTACATATCCAGTAAAATATGCGTTCAGTAAACATTTTTAAGTTAAGAAAAATTAAATGCAAACATTCAGAGTAACATTTTTCTTATTATTAAGAAATAATCTTCTGATTTTAATAGGCTCTTCTCAAAAATGCACAGTAAAATATAATTATTCACTCAAATTTAAACGTTAAGTCGAAGGCAAAGTTAAATATCCATCGGGGGAGACCCAAGAACATTTGTATGTTTGTTCAAAAAATACAAAAATAATCAAAATTTGTTGTTAATAACTATTTTTTTAATGTTTCGGGTTGTCGCAAAATTAAAATCAGTTTCTACTCGCTTTCCTAATTTTTTTAAAACCATTTTTATTTTTCTGAAATGAAACACAAAAATTAATTTTAAACCTTTTTTTTTTATACTGAAAGAAATGTGATGCATTTCAAGAAGGAATCAAAACAATTTCACTGAAAGGATTAACAGAAAAATCCCGTGCATCTTTTTCAAACATTTTATATTTATTGGCAGATTTCTAGTGATTTAATGCAAAAGTGTATAATGTAAAATATTCAACTAACAGCATAGTTGGTGGTTTTCGCTAGCGTATTAAAGAATAGAGAAAAGTAATTGTAATTTTTAAAATTTTTGTTAGATCTATTTTATAAGCTGCTTCAATATTTAAAAAAATTGTATTAAGTCGAATAAAAATAAATGCAGAAATATTTGCACAAAATTTATGTGCTCTGCAGAGATTCTTCAATGAAATACAATTTTTAATGTTTTATGTTTTTATGTTTTCAAATCGATATAATAGACTCTTTGGCCTACATGTCTGTTCCGAATGTGACGATAAATTTGAGAAGTTTGCTTTGTTTTTAGGGGGCAATATGGACACTTAAACGAAGGTGGTTGCATGCATTCATATTTTAAATGTCGATTCCTATTGTGTTTCAGTGTAAAACCTCGGTGGCATTTTGGACAATAGTGTAAATTCTTCATCGGATGTAACACTTGTGTTTCAGAAGGCGTATTTGCAAAAGCGACAGGCTTCACTCTTAGAGCATCTGAAAACAGAAAAATAGATATTTAAGTTAGAAAAGCAATAGCCAAGAGAATCAGTAAAAGATTTTAAAAATTTCACAATTAGATTATACCCGACTCACGGTTTAGCCACAGTAACGAAATATAACCAGCCAGGACCTTCTGCAAAGCTTCCAATTAGAATGCATAATATTGCGCAATCTCATCACGTGAGTACCAGCGCACTGCGCCTTTCCGCTACGCTTCTGGTGTCCTTCAGGCAAGAGTGGCAACCGTCTCTCATCCCGCACGCTGAAAAACTTCTTAGCCCAGCAGTTCTTGAAATTACTAAACCGCGAATGGCTAAATCGAGAGTCGGGTGTAAATTTGTTTGTATTATTTTTTTTTTTTTAAATTAAATTATTAGCTAGTCACAACTGTTGCAAACTTGTAGAAGTTGGTTATATAAGAAGAGCATTGACCATAAAAAAGTATTAATCTTTATCTACTACAACACAATATGAAAGTTAAAAATACGTTACACGGTTAAAAAAAATAATTAGAAGAATGGACGTGACACCTCACCCTTAGTTTGAAGATGGAACCTGGCATGTTATTAAACAATTTATTTTTATAAAAATGTTTTCAAATCTGGGAATCATTAAATCGACTCTGAAACATTAACAATGGTTAGATCAGTAATTTCACTTGGAAAGCTTTTTAAAAAATTATCTAACTATTCAAAACAAGGATTCTCAAAATGCAGACTTTTAAAAATATATTTTTTTTCTAATTACAGTGTTTACATAATATTTTACAATTAAGATACATGTTCGAAACAAATATATTTGCAAATCGAAAAATAAATTAGAGTATTATAATAAATAATAATAATATTATATGAATTACGCATTCATTAGTTAAATTCCCTATCCAGCACATAATTCCTAATAATCTATTTAATTCTAAAAATCTTTCATATTATTTATTTTTATACACTTGTCGAGTTAATGTGGTTTGAGTTTCGACATCAATGCAATAAAATTCACAATTCGGATGCAAACTACGAATATGAGTCCAAACATCTGTGCGCTGTCGTAAATGCCTAAAGCAATACGGACACTGAAATCTCTGGGGGATTCCACATTCAAATTTAAAGTGGCGAATCATGTGACTGCGATGTTTATAGCTCCGACTACATTTTGGACAAAAATGTCGATTTGATTCTCCTTCTTTATAATTCGGACCCATCGTTCCTTGTCCCACAGGAACTTCCTGCATCGACCAAAGTCTTGAAAGGTTTTCTGAAAAAGAAAGGTACTTTCATTATTCTCTTGAATTAAGTTAAAGTAAGGACAAATCAAACTCAACCAATAAGGATACAAATTTTGTTGTCTGCACCTAAATTTAAAAAAAAATTACAAATACAATTTTGATTAGACTGGTTGCCTAAAGGGTTGTCTAAAACTGCATTGCTAACCTTTTCTTGATAGTGATGATCAATGATCCCCAACGCCTCCCCATTTTTTGAGATTATCGAAGAAATTGCGATTTTTTCAGAACAGATAATATTGCAAGCAACCTCCACCTAATAAATTTTCATTTTGACCTTCTCAGACCCCTTGTATTCTGACCAAAAAATGCCCCAAAAAATCTAAAACACTGTTATTATGTCATCTTCATATCAGCATGAATTTTTTAAATACTTTTTGTTCATAAATCATTACCACTTGGTATAACACAACTCTTCAAGTATGTTTAAACTAATTTTCAATTTTCTAACAATTATTATCTGTTAAAGCAATCTTCTGTTCCATGTAAATCGTGAAAAAAAATTTAATGTAAAAGTTTTTAAGAAAGACAGAGAGCAATTATTTACAAAAAGCACAAAGCGCCCGGTGCTCGGTTCGAGGTCCTCACTAAGCGCCGCCCCTAAGACTTGGTATGAAATATCTCTGAGACGCAGTGGCGGACTATGCGAGTATGATCTTGCGCATGCGCGTATAATCCACACTAAAAGCACTTACCAAGCCTTAAAGGTAATGGCAGGGAGAGGCGCTTGATGACTAAAGGCGCTTGGTGAAAAGAATTTGTACCTGACACATGGCCTTAACAAAATTGAAAAAGTGAGTAATACGCTGAATAAATAATACAAGGGAAATGAATTTTAAATATTGTTGTTCGATTTTTATGTTTGTATTCAGTTAAATAAAATTTACATAATGTATCAATAACGAACAAATGTTAATAATAATTGGGACAAACTTTGTGCACCACAATTTAGTAAACTAGCTAAATTTACATATATCAGTAACAAAAAATGTTAATAATAACTGGGACAATACTTTTTGCACCACAATTTAGTAAACTAGCTAAATTTACATATATCAGTAACAAAAAAATGTTAATAATAACTGGGATAAACCTTGTGTATCTCAATTTAGTAAACTAGCTTAATTCTATTGACTTATATCAAGCTTTCGAAGCATGATATTATAAAGGTATTAAACTGTAATATAACTTTTAATCAGAGCCGCCTATAAATTACAGTTTATTTTATTAGTTATTTATCAATAAAAAAATTTTTAAACATAAAGTATCACTAGAATATTTTCATCTAAAAATACCATTAGAGCGCAGTCAATTAATTACTATCACAGATCGACAAATTGCATTGAAACCCCGAATTCGTGACCTAATGTAAGCATCAGTTTGAAATTGAAAAAAGTTATTCTGGACTACTAATTTTAAGTTCGCTGTTAACTGTTATTTTAGTACAATTTAATAAATTTTAGTTCCATATCGCGGTGTTTTCCTCTAATGTGTCTGTAAATTGCTTGGGTATATTTACTACGCATCTGGCAATATGGACAGGCGAATCTAGGAATTGCAACACATTCGAGTCTACAATGTCGGGAAAGATTGCCAGCAGAATGAAAAATCCGGGCACAGGTCGGACAAGAAAATCTGCGTCCATTGAAAATAGTCTTCTTCATAAATGCACCAGGCTGTCCTGGTTCTTGTAACTTTTGATAGAAACTTGATTGGTATTCTGAAAACATAAAACAATTTTTTTATTAAAAATAGTTTGCACGATTTATTGCATACATTACACTAAGTTAAAATAAATGATATTCGAATATATAAAAATACCGTAAGTACATACGTCAGTCTCCTGAAACCCTCTCGAGATAGTCTGCAAAATTTAATTTCTAAGACAAATTGTTTTTTTACTAAATATAAAAGAGTAATAAAATTCATTTCTTAGAGACCTGGTTATTCGCATTTTTTATTCTCGTAATTTTATTTATTGCTTTCCTAGCACAAATTATTTGCCTCATTGAGATTATACAATATAATAAAGCGTCTGTCAGTACAAATAATACTTTTGTTATTAAATAATACATTCGCATCATAAACTAAGTACTTTACAGCATACATTAATATTTACTAATTACTTCAACATAAGCATGAAACATAGAAATTATATGGAATCTTCATAGAAATAATGTAGTTTAAACAATTTTCATTCTATGAAAATTAATAAAAATTCCATAGAAATTCCATAAAAGTTTTTTACATCTATAAAGCAAGATTACCAATTTGAAATCACAATTTATACAAACCACAAAAAAATTTCGTGTTGGCATATTATTTTTAATAGGCAATTAAAAGTTGTTTTTAAATTTCTTAAAATAATTTTTATTGATAAAAGCGTACCTAGATTCATTTTGTGATAAAATTGTGACAGCATATTTCTGAGTAATTAAAATACCTTGTAAAATATTACGCAAATATTATAGAGTGCTCTTTATATAAATAATTCATTCCTACATTTTCGAAAATTATACTAGATATTAAGCAAGGAAAGCTAAACGGCGCAGCACCTACGCAAAAAACAAATGAATAACTTAATTATTCGGTTGTAAATTTTTATTTCAGAAAAGTTTTTTGCTTCTTCTGTTAAGTTGCCTTAATTGGACTTAGTACCTTTAGCTTTCCCCGCTTCAATTATTGATTTCCCGGCTTATAATTGATCCTCTGGATTAAAGAGATTCTTCCTTTTTTGATATTATAATTGGCTTTAGGATACCGAAATAAAATGCTCGACTTTTTTACATGTCGATTACCTAACAAGCAATGCCCATAGGCTAGAAATTTTATTTATCAAACCTTTTTTATATTATCCAAATATATTTTTTACCAAAAAACTTCTATAATTAAAGAAAATTCTGGTACACCTTTTGTCTTTCGACACTGACAGTTCTTCTATTCACATTCACAGTAAATTATACATGAAAAATTAACTCTCTGACAAATACAGCGAGAAAATGCTCTGTCGAGTCTGCTGTAATTTATTGAATGAAAGTAATTATAAAAATGTTCTTAGAACAATTTTTTTTAAATACAATAAAACTTTGGACCAAATATATATTTGTTGTTTTCATCAAAAAGGACTAAACAATTTGATAATACGTATATAATCCTTCTTGCGGCGTAAAGTAATACTATTTTATTCTACGCCTATTATATAATATACATAATTGTCATAAAGCACATCTTTAGCACAATGATTGGTGACTGAAAAAAACTGGCTTTAGTGACTGCTTAAACTATTTTATAAGATAAATGTAAATGAAGAATTAATTTTAAAATTATGAGACAAGTTTCACTATGAAGAACAACTTTTATCGGTGACTCCCTTTTTCGAAAGTTTCGGAAGTCGAACTACTTTTGCCTCTTCACCGCTTCGCAAGTCAATAATGTAAACTTTTTGATCAGCATGTTGTCTGCGAACGTGTGTATAGGCATTGGAAGATTTCTTCGTTAATCTGTTGCAATATGGACATTGATAATGTGGATCTTGACCGCATTCAAATTTGATATGCCTCGAAAGACTCTGTTTTGTTCGAAAAGCACTGGGGCATTTTGAGCATTTAAATTTTCTCATACTCGCGACCTCTTCTGAAGTAGCAGCCAAGGGGTCTCTCATTTCATTGATGAAGATCGTTTCCACCAGACAACCTCTTTCACCTCTTTCTATAAACAAATAATACGACTCAAAATTAAAAATTGTTACAAAAATGCACTTTATAATATTTTAATTAAATAAATAGAGAATACCGTGAAACGGGGCTAATCGGGACAAAACAGGGAAAGAAGGGCACACAAGATCTTTAAGTTTAGGAATTAAATAGGACACACGTAACCCCGCTTTTCCCCACATGTCCCGCTTAGCCCAGTGTTATGGTACAGTAGAAACAAATAGAAAATCACTGTTACATCGGTCAAGAAATTTACTTGGATCACACAAAGTTTCTTTTTTATTATCTCATATCGTCTGTATCAAACTTCACAAATAAGAAAATCACAATTAAAATTACGAGAGCTAGAATTCGAACCTGAAATCTGAATATAGTTAAAGAGATAAAGACTGAGAGTTTGATTTTTATATACACATTTTTACAATATAGTATATCATCTAGTTGGTTCCAAATCCGAATCAGCTACGTCGTTGACATCACCTAAAAAATTATATAGAGTGAGAAATTATAGGTTATACATACATTCTTTTGCTAATTTGCGTTGATTACTTATTACTGAAAACCTACATTACTCAGAGTGCCGTATGATATTAAACAAACAAAATATACAAATCGTAAATGGAAAGAAAATATTTATTCAGCTCGATGTTTTAGTAATCGTAGTAATCGCGTATGTCTGTTTTTTCTTAAGCTAGTTTTATACTAATAATAAGCATATTGTTCCAAGAAAAAACTTAAGTTTTCTTGGAATTCTAACAATTTAATAGTTTAGTCATTAAATTACAGTAATAATACCATAACAATATTAGATTAAGTACCTATAACTCGTTATAATTATCGAAAAGATTATTATAATATTATGCGGGTCACGTAATAGTGACATGATACTGAAAGAAGTTTGAATCCTCGAAATTGTAACTGCATAAAGTTTAAATACAAATCATATCACAGAATTACAGCAGATTTTCCCGAATGATAATTATAAACTACAAATATTTTACATGATTTAGAATAATCTTTAACGCTATAAGCTATTTTTTGATGTTGTAGATGAAAATGTTATTATTTGCGATTGGAATTTGAATGCAGTGCATATTTTTTATAACACATGCATGATTTCAGCCTTTTTAGGTGACTGTAGAGCGGGGCTGAACTAAAGCTTTTTAACCATGATACATCGACAGAAATAAGTTACCATAAATCGCCTAAAAATTACCAGAAATTATCTCGAATTTCCGGAGAATTTCCAACATTTTCATACTAAATCTGAAGGTATCAATTTTATTTGCAACAAAATGATCGAAAAATCTAATACCTTTAAATTTACTGCGTTGAAAATTAACAAATTTCCGTAATTATACAAAATTTTCTAAATTAATATTCAAATAAAAAATTTTTCAAAAATCTGAAATTATGCATTTGTTATGAAAAGCCATCGTATGAATTCGCATGCATTCTTATATTTTTTCCCATCGTCGAAAAAGTTCCATTTTTCCCCCTTTGTGCATAACAGACTGTTTAGTTTCTAAGTCAATGGAACAGCTCTTTTTTGTGTCTGATTAACTAAAGAAAATATGATTCGATACATGTTTTGTCTTTTATTCAAAGGCAGAAGTAACGTAAATTCGATATCCTTTGTGCACTGTTTTAATATGTCGACAAACGTTGGCTTTCCATTTTCCTGTATAACTACACCACCCACATTTGAAAGAAGGTAATTTTCCACACTCATTTCTCAAATGCCGCTTCAAGGTGCACATCCACATAAAAACGCTTGGACAGTTTGGACAAGGGAATTGCTTCAATTCGGAATTCGTACGCCTCTTTCGCTTCGGGTAATATGCACCTGGAAACAGAAAAATAAAGAAAAGTTAGAAATAGTGCAAAAAAGGTTAGACTGATTTAAGAATTAAAAATCTAATCAGAATTCAGAACGCTTCTCTATCAATTGCAGCTTTACTACGCTCTTAATAAAAAATGATCCTTAAATTGAAATATTAACCTCAAGAACTAAAAATTGTTCAGCAGTAAATTAGCGTCAGGTATGTAATTAATCCAATGCGTTTAAATACATATATTTTTTATTAGGAACAGTAAAGTAACACGAAAATACTAAAGATGAAGGTATTTGATACCATTCAAACAAAATTTTTTCAAGGAAAAAACATAACGATACAATTCTGATTCAACTTGCACGAGACAACAAATTTCAAAAGTGGTACATGATATCAAAATTTAATGAACATGAGAATTTAAATAAATCTTTTTACAAAACCATCTTCCTTTACTTATATTCTATACCTTAAGAAAGCTTTCAGTAGTCAAATTTAAACTATAGCATAATATTTGTATCATATTTTATATTAAAATAAACTATAAACAAAGACAATCTTTTCATTGTAAATTTTCATCAGCCGAAGATGCGAAATATCCTGAGAGCGGACGAGCAGAGTCGGAAGTTAAACAACGAGCTCCAAACTTGTTTCTCTCGTTGCGAAGAACCGTCGCATGCAGGAAAGTGGTGGGAGAGCATCGTATCTGAACGGCGTGATCGCGCTCTCCCACCACTTCATCCCATGCGACGGTTCTCCGTAAAGAGAGAAACGATCCTACGCTCGGTGCGCAACTTCAGACTGTGCTCTCTGGGAATATCTGTAGGAGGGGGCGACTGTACCACCCCTCGAGCGCTTTGAAAGACATCGAAGTGGAAGTGCAACGTCTGCTTCGGTCACAAATTTCTCCTCGATTAACAGGCCTGTCTTAAATCTAATCGCTTTGAGCAACTTTAGCCGCATTACAAAGTCTCTCAGACTGACGTCGTCGAATATTCCCAAAAATTTTTTTCGTGACAATGTCAATGGCGTAGCTTTCGCGATCCTTATGAAGAACTCTCACATGATGAAGAATATTTCGAGAATATTTACTGTGGATTGTGCAATATGGACACTTGAACCTCGGTTTTTGCTGGCACTCGTACTGCACATGTGATTTGAGAGTGTTTTGATTTTTGTAAGCTTTACCACAATTATTTGGACAAGAGTGTTTTGATTCTTGTTGTAAGGGATTCTTAACAAGCTGCAACTGCTTCGTTTCCTGTTTAATGTCCTCAGCTCTGGCCAGGCTGGAAACATTGGATATTTTGATCTGGCTGTCCGCATTCCAGTATTTAATAGACTTTAGCAAATCTTGCTTCATCCATTTTTCTTTGGTGTCTTCGTCTTCAAAAGGTTCCATGATACTAGAATGCATATTTTCCAAAGATTCGTTGAAGCTGATGTCGTAAAGATCAATGGCAGTGACTTCCTGATGAGGATGATGAGTTCTAACATGTCGATGAACCATGTAACGATGTTTGTGGCGATGAGGACAATCTTTTTGTGGACAACCGTAACGAGGAGTCTTGCCACAAACCGTTTCTAAATGTTTATTAAGAGTTCGATTGAAATAGAATATTTTTCCACACCTGTTGGGACAGGTGAGGAAGTTTGTTTTGTGCACGCGAGATCTTGGAGGATTCATGCGACGACGTGCCTTTCTGATGACAGGTTTGACATCTGGAAGTTTCACCAAATCAACCTTCAAGATCTTCACATCGCAATTTTTTTGGATTAATTTACTCGCATTGGAAAGCCCGTTTCCATGATTTAAAGATCGTAAAAGGTTGAGTTTAGAGTCCATTTTGGTGTCGGGTGATCCTTCAAGGTCAGGCTCTGAGGGAATTGAGAGTGGGTTGATATCATTTGAAGCTTCAGAGAAACAGGAGTTGAGATTGTAACCAACTTCCCATGAGACTTGTGTGTCATTTTCTGTCACATCCACGAAGGTGTAGTCAGGATCTGAAAAAATTATTGAAAAATGTTCAATTAAGGTGACAAATGTAGTGTCAGGGAAAGCAGAACCTAATTATTCTATTTTTTCAACAGTCAACTAAAGTGTTTTATAACACTACTCTGTTTTCAACTATAATATAAATTATTTATCAAACTGCGTATTTTAGTTGAGTTAAATTACAAACGATACCGACAAAATATTACTGAAATAAGAGAAAAAAATTAACATATTTTATTCGTACTTCTTTATTATATTCCAGAAGTGTATACACACGGATCGAAAATGATCGCGATTTAACTCATAAATGAATGATTTATTTACAATTTACCTGCGGAGAAGAGTCAAACACCAAATTATTAGTGATGTATAGTATCTAGTTCAGGTTAGTTAAAGCCAAAGAAAAATTGAAGCAATTGAACTAATTTTTAAGATAAAAAATAGAAAAGTTAAGGTGATTCTTAAAATTTAAAAACTTTAGCACAACTTAGTTTAAGTTATATTCATAAAAATTTTAATAAATTTGGACATGAATTAAGATATTGGTCAGAGAATAATTTTAAGACCATAAATAGTGGAAAAATATTTTTATAATAAAATGCAGAAGATTACAAAGGAATCAAAGAATGTACAATTGTAATGTTTTGTAAACGGGGTAATTTATAGTACACTTTTCTTAATTACCTATAAAGTTCTTGGGAATAAGAAGAAAATTTTTTTAATGTATACTTTTACGTTATTGTTCTTTATTGTATTTCGGTGTATTTTATTGTGAAAATACATTTACACCAGAGGAAAATTAGTACACAAACAAATAATTTAATTAAATTAACAACTGAAACAATTGTACACGTTAGAATTTATGTGTATCTATAAAAAGTAGGTTTTTTTGGATTTCGTGTTTTGTATATTTATAAAAACAGTACTTTTGTAAATGAAAAATTTCTTTGTTCAGCCTATTTAAAATAATTCGTAAATTATAAACTGCCAATGTATAATATATATTTGAAAAAATGTTTTTATTAATCAAAAATAGACTATGTTTAACCTAAAACTTTAAAGCTTCCACGAATAAAGCCTAAAATTCATAAAGCTGGATTAAAAAATAAAAAAAGTAACGTTCTTAATTTAATATTATACATAATCTTCGTAAAAATACGTCGCTTTCTATATTTATGCCTGTGTCGCAAACAATGGACTCACAGTTTACACATTTTTTATGAGTTTAAAGAAAACTATATATTTGTATTTTATAAACAATATATGAAAATGCACGACTTACAATGAATTATTAAAATATAGATTACAATCAAAATTCGACATGTAAATATAATCTACAATTTATACATTTGATAAACTATAAACGGTGTTAGGAAATTGAATCGGTAAAATATTTAACATCCTAAAAAGCTGGTAAATTACCATTAAAATTCTTAACAATATCTATAACATAAATTTCATTTTGAGGATGAATTCTACGAACATGGGCACGAACATTTGAGGAGTTTCGAGTTCTGTATGAACAATATGGACATTGAAATCTGGGCATTTGTCCGCATTCATATTTGATATGATTCATCAAATTATCCTTTCTGGTGAAGAGGCTCGAGCATTTTGGACAAGGAAACTTTTCTCTTCCCGATAAATCTCTGACAGGATATATTATTGCATCTTTGTAGTCAAAATAATCTGAAAACATAAAATTATTTGCAATTAGATCAACAAAAGCCATGATCAGGGGATGATTCAAAGACCATGAAGAACCCAGAGAAATGCTTCAATCAAATTTCAAATTATTATAAATTTTATTAAAACCAAATTAAGGAACCCAACTTCATGCAGGCATTTAACTCTAACTTTTCCTAAAAACATTTTACCAAAAATGCCATTAAAAAACTTGGACAAATAACTAAATAATTAAAATAATATCAGTTCTCGTTGATGGCTTATTGGAAAGAATGATGTTAGAAAAAAGGATACATGAGAACGATAATAATTTATTTAATTATCTAATTTTCATTACAATGCATGATTTTTTCTTACATTAAATTTTCTACGCCCAGTACTTTTTTATTTAAGGGACGTGAATTGATGAAAAATATCAATGGCTTGTATTTCTTCACCAGGATGACATCTTCGAACATGTTTCCGGGTGTTTGAGACGTGTCGGGCTCTATAGGGGCAATAGGGACACGAAAATCTCGGGGGTTGTGAACATTCGAATTTTTCGTGATAGGAAAGTCCACCCTTTCGACTAAAAACACTGCTGCATCTTCTGCATGGGTATTTCTTGGCATTTTCTGGATGAGATCCCAAAATCGATTGCATTTGTAAAGGCAACATGGACGAAGACATCGACGAATCCAAGTGAAGGTCGAAAATCGAACCTGAAAAAGAAAAAAAACTATTTTGAAGAAGTAGAGTTCACGTAAGAAAAATGTATTCAAAATAAAAAAATTTTATGTATCATGTAATGTTATGTAAGAATGTAATCGTACTCAACTTATAAAGTACAAATGTACACAATACATGTAACACAATACATATTTACTTACATCTTTTCTTGTCGATTCTTACCTTCCTTATTTATAAAAAAAAACAGTCCGAGAATAGGCTAGGTCAAAATCAGGGGTTATTGGCTCATGAGACGATTGCAATTGAAAATTCTTGAATTTTTAAAACATAGAATAGAAGATTATTTAGTTTTTAGGATGCTTATTCCAAAGGCATTTAATTTTTAAAGTTTCCTTTTTTTAATAGTTTAATTTTGAAGATTCACAATTGGAATTTTTTTAATTTGAAGGAGTTGTAATTTTGAGTTCTTCAATTTTATGGATTTACAATTTAAGATTCATCACTTTGAATGTTTATAGTTAAAAATTATGTAATTTTGAATGTTTTTAAAAATGTAAAGTTCCACTTTGAAGATTTATAATAGAAAATTCTTCAATTTTGAAAATTGTAAATTACGATTCTTTAATTTTTAATGTGTTTAATGTAGAATGTTGTAATTTTAATTATTAATTTTAGATGTTAATTTTGTTTGTCTACTGGTCTATATCAATATTATTAAAATATTGATAAA
>JAAAKG020009526.1:0-21123 GCA_010014905.2 Druon quercuslanigerum
CCCAGAAGGTGAGTGCGTGCGCGCGGAGGGCGTCGCGGCGCCGGGGGGGGGGGGGGGGGGGGGGGGGGGGGTTCCACGTTTTTGAGTAGCTTCCTCTTTTCTTTTATTTCTCTGAATTGCGAAATGAATTATTTGAACTTCTATGGAAATTCATTTTTTTTACTTGAAAATCAATTTTATTAACTGAAAATTTAATTAAAAAATTTTTCTCGTTTCAAATTTAACAACTGTGAAAAAAATTAATTTTGGCAAATAAATATTTTTAAGTTAAAAATGTAATTATTAGGTAGAAAAACTGTTTTTTTTTTTTGTGAATTTTCCTTTCAGAGTGTAAAATTATTAATCTTGATTTAAAATTGAACTTTTTAACTGAAAATTTAATTAAATCTTCAATTATAAGTTGAATTTTTTAGTTTAAAATTCAAATACTTCCTTAATAATCAACTTTTTTTTCAATTCATAGTTTCGAGCAAAAAATTCAGCTGTTTTCTGGAAAATTAATACTTTCGGACAAAAAGTACCACTGCTTTGTAGCGATTTCACCTTTCTTCCTTGAAAATTCAACAATTTTATTCAACTTTTTTTCTGTTGAATAAAAATCTTTCTTCGTTGAAAAGTCATCTCTTTTGGTATACATTTTTTCGGTTCTAACTGCAAGAGTCTGGTTAAAAATTAACCCATTATGGTTGTGTATGTAACTGTTTGATCGCAAATTCGCCTTTTATGCTTATTTAATGATTTAAAAAACGGTTCTCTTTGAAAAATATTAGCCTTTTTATTTTAAATTTAACTATTTTGCTTAAAATTTGTCTGTTTGGATATAAGATTCGTCCTTTTGCATTAAAAATTAAGCTGTGCTCTAAAAAATCTTCTTTTTGGCTTGAAAACTCAACTTTTTTGTTAAAAATCTAACTGCTCTCGAATAAAGTTTAATATTTTTTGTTTAAGGATTCGACCAGTTAGTCAAAAATTCATCTTTACAGTTTCAAAATTTAACTATTTGTTTTGAAATTAATTTTTTCAGGTTAAAAATTAAACAATTTTCTTACAAAAAAAATTTTAGCCTAAATTTAACTAATTTGTTAAAAAAATCTTTTATGGCAATAAGTTTGTTCTTTTTAATTAAAAATGTATATTTTCGACTAGACAAGTTCTTGTTTGTAAATTTCACTGTTTAAAAAATAGCATGACGTCGTTTTGTAACAGCTACTTGAAATGTACAAAAATTAAGTCTTATTACGCCTATATATAGATTTTTGGATCACTGATAGCAAACCTGAAACAAAAATTTCAAGAAACCTAATAACGGATATAATAAAGCTAATAAGTATTTCAAAAAAATATTAAATTTACTTGAAAAGTGAAATTTAGTTATTTTCTGAGGCATTGAATTTAAATTTAAAATCTAAATTTAAGAAAAGAAAAGAGCTTAATAGTAATAAGGAATTTATTTAATTAAATTATGCAGTGTATCAGTTTGTTGTAGACAGCAATTCTTTTGTACATGCAATGTCCTTCTTTATTTCTTATAGTATTAAGTTTTAAAACAATTGTCATTAGTTAAAAATTAAAAAACAATTAATAAAATTCTGATGAATTTTTAAATCTCTTAAGGCTCATGGACATAACATGCCATAAGAAAAAAGTTAATGTTGGGATGACAGCATTTTATTAAAATAAAATTTTTTATAATAAAGAATTAGTTTTTCAATTTCTTAAACAAATTGGTTGTGTATGACAAATAAATGCTGAAGAGAGTATGGTACTATCCATTTTTTTATTTATGCTACCAAGCAAACAAAGTGGACACAAAAATTGTTCAATACATGAACTCCATGTAATTTTTTCCATAGAACCGATTTATAAAATTGAAAATTATATTCTTTCACATAAAAAGTTATGTATTAATAGAATGCTCTCATCGTAGTTTTAACTTAATTTTTATGTCTATTGAGTTGCCCTTCATTATTAAAAAAATTATTTTTAACTTAATAACCTGTTTCTAAACATCTAATTTATTACAATTTTGTATTCGGAAATACCATTCTAATAATAAAGCTGAACAATATAAGTAAAAACAATTTTCGCCTGCAAAAAACTGTTGCACAGGATTATGCATAAACATTATTTATTTAAAACAAAACTTTAATATTGAAAAACGATTTTATGTTATTTAAATCTACCTTGAATAATTCTGAAGAACATCGAGTTAAATTACTTGAATTATCCAGAGATAAAAAAAAATATTGTTGAAATGGATAATTTTCTTATAGTATTTATTTACATATTATTGACGTTGATATTTTATAGTAAAGATCATAACAATCATGCTGATATCTTTAATTTTTCAAAAACTTGAAGGGCAGTGGGAGACGAGCGAATGACAGAAAGTCATTTACGAAAGTCCCATTTATTTGTTAACATTATTACTGTTAAATTTTATGAAATTTTTTTATTCTATTAATATTTTTTTACTTATGTATGTCTAAGGATAAGAAAGAAAAACATAGTTTAAAAATGAAAATCGGATCTATGAATATATGGAATATTTGAACGGAAGACACATGCAGAATTAATATATTTGTGTAGTTTGCGTAATTATCAACGGAGCGGTATTTTGTTAAATAACAGATAATTTACGGACTAGACACCTTACTTATTACTGAATACAATGACAAAAATCTTCTGTATAATTTTTAAAGTTTAAAAGTGGGGTTGTTATCACGGATTCGTCTTTTATACAATTCAGAAAAAATGCTGCCAAATGACACTATAGCTTCTTCACATGTAACTGTTGACGAAATTAGGGGTCCAGAAGATTTCTTTAATTAATGTTTTTTTATGAAACTTATGACGTTATGACGTCATTTTTTCGTAAAAGCAAAAACGTTAAATCTTTTTCTTTTTGGATAATATTATCTCCCTATACATCCTGCATGAAAATTGTATGAATACGAATAAAAGCAAATTAAATTATCATTAAAACTAAAAAAATTGATCTTAGCTCTTACATAACATCAATTATCGTCGTTTATGCAGGCTGATTTTTGTTGAACTTTATTATAGATCGCTTTTCTTATTTAAAACTTATTTTGTATGTATTACATGGGCACTTTTAAATATTGTTTTATGCTTACGCTTAGGAAAGAAAATAGTCATTAGTGAAGGTTTAAAATCGTCATTCAGAAAAAATGTATAAATCCTCTATTTCTATATTATAGATTTCTTTAGGTTATTCTTTTAGGTGAAACTTGATTCAAAGAAGGCGTCAAAGCAATTATTAGATAATTAAGAGTTTTTAAAATATATTAACGTAAGAGAATAACTAATAAAATTGTCATTTTAATCCACTGAAAATAATGCCAGATAATATCAAAGAAACTGCTGCAATTGTATTTAACATTCGTTATTTCATTTTGAATAGAAGCGCATTGTTACATCTCAAAAATCCAGAGCGAGGTATGAGTACCTTGGTAACTGAACCCTTCAGTAAAAGTAGGATACCAAGTTTTCACTAGCGCTCTTCAGAATACAGATTTCAAACCTGTGAATACAAAAACATTTTTCATGAGATAACACACGTATATTTATGACCATTGTTCATCGTTCGAGGGAATTGCATCGGGCGGTGCACTATTATCTCGTGGTGAATTAATTAAAAATTTCTGTGGAAAATTTAATAAAGATAATCACTATCAAAAAAATTCTAGAAGTTCGTGCAGTTTTGAATTAAAATTTTCTATAAAATCATAATAAATTCTGAAAATGAAATGGTCATTTCTATCTATGAACATCGCCAAATACGAGTACGCAATATTTAATTTTTCATACAAATTGAAAAAATGTGAATGTCTTGATTTTTATGAAAAAATCTAATTGAGTACTCAAACGCTAGTGGCATCCAAATCTAAAATGATGAAAAATATTAAATCATTTTTTAAATGATAATCTTACCAATTTCCGCCTTCCTGACGAAGGCTGCCGCTTATATTTAAATCGACGAGGTTATCTGCATTTTTCAAGTTGTTGAAGCAAGTGCAGTATCAGTGCAACAGTATTAAAATTTTATAACTTGAGAGAGCCCGCGATTATTCAAATAGACGCTCCTCGTATTCAGAATCGTTTGCACGTCAAATCAATTCATGTTTCTACTGCAGTGCATATCTAGTGGCAAGCAGATAATGTATAAAACATGTCCTATTAAATGTCTGTAGTATCGAACTCTCTGCCTTCATTCATTTTTCTCAAACATTTGGCAGCATCGGTTTTATTTATATTTTATAAATTACAAAATTTTTATAATTTTATGTTTTGTATTAACATTATCTCTCACTTTTAAGTGTTTCTAAATACTCTAAAGAAAGTATAATGTATGTTTCGATAATCAAATATTGTAGAGTATTCTGGGATTTTTCGGTGGACTTTTCTATTTTCAAAAATTCTCTGTAAATTCTGTAGTATTTTGAAATGTTCTAGAATATTTAGTTTTAAGATGCCACATTGTGCTTTAATAATTTGGAATCTTCTGTCATATTCTAGCAATATTCTGGACTTTTAAAGAGAAGTTTGGAATTTTAATAAACATTATTTATTTTTTTAATTCTGCAACAATTTTGAAATGCAGTTGATTCATCTAAAATATTCCGAAACCTTCCAGAAACTTTCTAAATGGCACTGATTATTCTTAAATCTTCTCTAATTTTCCTAAACACTCTGAAATATTCTTTCATTCTTTGGAAGATTTTCAATTCTTCTGGAATACTCAGAGTATTTTCGAACATTCTATGAATATTCGTGTCATTTCTAGACTAAGCCTGACATATTCCGAAATTATCTGAAGTAGTCTAAAAAGCTTAAGACAATTTCCACTTATTTTCCACTTTTTCTTAGAATAACAATTTTTTACAATTCTGAGTTAGATACACAAAATGTCTTGTGACGCATCGGTGCCAGACTAGAAATTTGAAATGAAAAATTGTTAAATAATATCAACACCATTTTTAAAATACTTGAAATTCACAGATATATATTGCCTATTCACGCTACATTGCTATTGTAGGATAAGAGTAAAAAATAATTGTAGAATCTATGAAAACTGAGGGATTACATTTTTAATTTTCTACTGACGGAAATCGCAGTATTATGCTAGTCCTAAAAATCAATATTCGATTTTTGGTGATCGATCAACCCGAATTTTTTCGTCTTTCAAACAAATAAATGCCTTTTTTATCAAAGTGGTCAACATTAAACCATGTCTCGGACTCCTGAAACTACCATATGATTTCAAATGGGATAACAAAATGGAAAGAAGAGTTAAGGAAATAATATGTTACAAAATAATATTTAATTTTTACATTAAATTTCCTTGTATTGTGCCCGTAAATCCTTCAATAATACAAAATAGCACTCTTATGCGAAACGGATATAAAAGGCGGCATTAAAAAAAACATTTAATATACATTATCTTTGTTCGGTATGTAAGAAGCTTTTAAGTATCTTTAAACTAATTTTAAATTGTTAATTAAATTTTTGTTTGTTTAAGAAATTTAAGCGGAATGTTTCTTCACTAACATATTTGATAATTATTTCAATAATTTTCATTTGGTTAAACAATTGTCTCTGGTTATCCCTAAATAGTTATTATTTTCTGGAAATAATTACACAACTAACAAATGTTAGGAGCAATATATCTATTTAGAAAAAAGTTTCCAATTTAAAAAAATTACATTATCTTCAGAAAAGGTGTGATATTTAGGTAAATTTTGAGCCCTTCTCTCGTTTTTCTCAAGTGTACACGTTTTGAGTCCCCCTAAACCCAAAAAACAGGTTCTTTTTTTACGAACGTGTCTGTTATATGTGTGATTGTATGTATGGATTTATGTATTTATTCCTCTATGTATTTATGCATGTATCTATGGATGTATTTATTTCTGTAAAATTATGCTCTCAAAAAAGATATAGAAAACCGTAATTTAACGTTTTTGATAGGATATGTAATTTTTACATCTGATAAGAATATGTACGGTAAAACCGAAAGAGCTTTAATGAAATAGAATTCTCAATTACTAAATTACAGTTGTCGATTCTTTGACCGTTAATTTTAAAAGATTTGTGCGCAATTATGAAGGTAGTATATGACCAAGCCTATAGCGCCTATAGCCTATAGCCTAGCCTTCCTCGCTTCGCGTCGCATCGTGTGCATGTCACCACTTTCTCGCTTTGCCTCGCACTGTCAAACTCTGCCTCCGCGGCTAGTACCTTGTGCCCGCAAGCAGGCGGCAATATTGCTTATAAAAAAAGTAAGTAAACAAGATTTTTCTGCCTGCGCCTTCCACGATCAATATCTAGAGCGCCGGTCCAGTCCCAGGCTGGCATCAGTATAAGCGGTTTGATGCCCCAAAACCACCAGTCTATTACTGAATGATTATTGATGGACGATCGATTATAGATTGTTTGATTCAACTATTATTTTTCAAAAATTGATGAGATTCTCATGGTAGATTGATAGATTCTGGTGTATCTGACGCATAAAATCGATTGATCGAAACACTTTGCGCTCTGTGACAGCCATGTCACAGAGCTCAAAACCAGTCTCCTCTCCAAAAGGAAGTAGAACCCCTAGCGAAGTAGCCGTCACATCCCATAACGCTTTGGACAGCGATAATAGTGGCCAATAATCGGTCACTTCAATCAGAGGAAGCAGTAGGAGTCGAGAACGTCAGTAATTAGCTTCGCGCAGCCTAACCTAAAAGAAGTCATTGATCCACCCAAAGGTAACACTAAAATATCAGCAGGACCAGGAAAAATACCCTCTATTAATGTAATTGCGGACGAGGCTACGCAATTATCCATAAACTTCTGAAAGAGTCCATTAAATACCCACCTATAGTATATAACATTGGCCCAGATATTTATTTAGTTCGCGTGACTTATCTTGAAGACTACCGTAAAATTATAACTAATCTAGAGCAGTAAGGCTTCCAATACTATCTGTATAAAATCATTAACTTGCTACATATCAAGCTCTTAATTCGGAATATCGCCACTGCGTACCCGAAAGATTTAGTACTTTCTGAACTTAAAGAGGAGTACACTATTACGTGGGTCACACGCATGAGAAACCGACAAATTAAGAAAGCCCTACCTATGCTTCTGGTAACGTTCCCAAATACTCTACAAGCAAAGGAGCTTCTCGATCTCCAGTCCATTGCCTACATAAAAATAAAAGTAGAACCCTACGTTAAACCAAAGAAAACTTCGCAGTGCTACAAGTGCCAAGATTCCACCATGTCTCTGACATATGCCATGCCACTCCACATTGTTTGAAGTGCGGAGGTGCGCATCTGAGTCACGAATGCACAAAAGATCGCGAATAACCAACTATTTGCGCTAACTTCGCTGAAGACCACATCGCAAGTTTCAAGGGCTTTTCTGCCTTTAGAAAAGCCTTTAAAAATCTAATAATAAACAAAAATCTCTTAATTTACAAAACGCAGCTGCTCCTTTTAAACTAGCTGTATAGATTGATCCAAAAGAAAATCCGACACATGTAAATACCCCAGTATTCAAATCTCACACCAAACAGTCATCCAAAATATCAAAACCCACTAATAATCGAGCTGAAGCACCAACCTCCGCGATAATTCCAATCCCAAAAAACAAAAACACTTGAGTAATTACACCCAATAAAAGTTAACCTACTCAAAACATAAAAATAAATCCAGTAAACCTCTTAAAAAGAGATACAATCTTAACCACCGATATAATAGGAAAAAAATCAACATTATGGAAGCTATAAAGTCAACCGCCGAGATTAAAAGTAATATACTTTCTCTTGCTATAGTAAATAGTCACCTTCAATAACAACACACTAAAAATAATTGTTTGGAATAATCAGGTAACCCTTAAAAAGACATGAATTAGCAACATGCCTCTACAAAAATAATATTACCATTTGCTCGCTCTACCAGATCCCCTCTTGCGAATTTACAAAAGATGATTACAGAACAATATTCAAACTTGCTCCATCAGTAATTCAGCGGGGGATCTAAATACCAAACACTTAGTTTGGAATAGCAAAACAACTAACAAAATAGGAAAATAAATGTTTGAATTCATAAATGATAAATATATCTCAGTTTCAGCACCAGACTCACATAGCTTTTTCCCCGACAATAAAAGACATAAATCTGACCTTTTCGATTTTTCAATAACCAAAACTAACTATTAAAACCACAATACTTTCAGTACTGACAAACTAGGCTCAGACCATTGACTAGTTCTCTCAAACCTTTTTACTAATTGTGAAAAGGCTCCGATCTTACCTCGCTACAATTTTGCAAAAGCAAACTGGTAAACATTCTCATAGACCCTCGAATCTCACTTTAATTTGAAACCTACACTAATGAATACCACTCAAATTGCCGACGCCATATCTAATTTTACCTCGAGCATAAGAATTGTCATTCTCGCTCCAGTCCCTCAGACTACCATTAAAAAATATGATTTACCTCTCAGCCCTGATATTGAGGACCTTATCTACACGCGCAATAAACACTGTCGAACACATCAAAAAACTAAAAGCTGTATCCTTAAAAACATCATTAACCGCCTTCGGAAAACTATGGGAATTAAATTTCAAGAGCACAGATGCAAAAATTGAAATAAAGAAATCAGTAAACTTGAAAATAAGGATAACTCTATGTATCGTATGACTAAAGACCTAACCGAAGCCGCGAACCAATAAAGCAAATCTCCTAGTCGCAAATGCTGAAAGTAACTTCGCTCCACATGACGAGCCATCTGACCAGCACATTGCTGAATGAGAACAAATTGTATCCGATTTTCTTAAAACGCCAAGTACTGATAATTTCAAGAACATAACCCGTAAGGCACTAACTAAACAAATCAAAACTACTAAAAATAACACAGCACCTGGTCCTTATTCAATTTTAAACTTAGTCCTTAAAAAACTTCCGATTTCACGTCTCACTCTCCTCGCCAATATCTTCAATGCTTGTATACAACAAAGCTACTTTCGTAACTTATGGAAAGTAGCCCACGTTTCAGTTTTTAAAACAAGGCAAGGATCCATACCGCCCAACCAGCTACAGACCCATTAGTCTTCTTAATACAATGAGCCTCTACGCAGCACATGATGCTCAAGCTTAACAAAGCCATTAGCTTGAATTTCATTCGAAAAAACATACAGGAGCTGTTTTCCTCGATGTAGAAAAAGCTTTGACAGTGTTTGGCATGTAGGTCTGCTCAGAAAACACTCAAAAGAGAAACCAGTCAGAGCGGGTGTGTCCCAAGGCAGCATACTAGGATCGGTATTCTTTATTATTTAGATAAACGACATCCCTGATGTCCCGGAAGTTTCAATTGGATTATATGCAGGTGACACCGCGTTCTTCACTTTCTCCTTGTCCGTTTAAAAAATTTAAAAACTACTTAACGAAGCTCTAGAAGTCATCTAGGCTTGAGCTAAACTCTGGAGAATAAAAATAAACGCAGAAAAGTCAGAATCAATTATTTTTTCAGTCAGAAGACCAGCTAAAATTGAACTACCCAAAATGTTTAATGTACCAATAAAATGGAAAAATTCCGTAAAATACCTAAGGGGTAAACTTTATAAACGTCTTAATTGGAAGCAGCACATCCATGAAACTAAAGGGAAAGCTCTCGGGGTCCTTTCGCGCTTAAATCCTATTATTAACAGACACTCGAGTCTAAAACCCGAATATGGATTCCTGATCTACAAAACGTTTATCTGACCAATCAAAACTTATGCATGTATATTATGAGGAGGAGCGTCAAAAAGTAATATCAATCACATTCAAATCATACAAAATAAATTTCTCAGACGTATCACAAAAACTCCCATATATACTAAGAACTCTGTCCTTCACAGAGAATTTCAACTGCCATGCATTTCAGAGTATATCGAAGAAATCGCCATTAAGTTCTACGAATCTGCATCATCATCACCTTTTCAACATATTTCCTCTCTAGGGAAAATACAATTTTTATCCATTCCGCAAACACGTAATGCAAAAAGGCTTTCTCATGAAATTAGTCATCCAGATCGAGGTGGATCTGTAACTCTAATCTGTAACCCTCTTCTTCTTTTCTCATCTTTTCTTCTATAAAATAAATTAACAGATTTTCGTGGTTTTTTCCCGCCTGCGGGCTTTTTTCCCACACACAATTAACGTCAATTCAAATTCAAGTCATGTAAAATCTCTGTCAGAGTGCGTAATAATGCCCAAACGGGTAACGTACAACACCTTCTTCCAGTTCGATCATTCTTCGGGGAGATCATGAATCGTGAGTGCGCGACTGCCGCTCCTGCCATCCACACCCGTGCGTTGGATCTCACAAGAGGGGGCGATGGTTAAGGATCCCTCATTTATGCCCATTTTTCTTTTTCTTTGAAACCACCAGTCCCTCTACGGGCACCCGACGCGCAAGGTCCAAAGCCCTGCTCGTTTACATGGCATCCGACGTGCGAGATCGGCATCGCCTCACTGGACACAGCTATTACAGCTACTACTTGGGAGCTCGCCAATACCTACCGCCCCTACGGCTCCATAGTGCAACACCCATATACTACTTAACCGGATACTCAACGCGAAAGACGCTACTCTGCAGGAATGTTACTCCATTATACAGCATACCGCCTACAAATCCACGTACGACAATGGAATGAGCTTAGACCTTATCATCTTCCGAAGCAGAAAACACATCATTTTTGCGCAAAAAATACGGTACGTCCAGACCAGCCAACCTGCTCTCGGAGCTTCGCTTCTTTAAGCTTTCTCCGAGGAATATTTAAAAATTAAAATAAATTAAGTACAATTTTATTATTTCGTCATACCCGACCCTTTCCAGTTCCTGGTACACCTGTATTTTTTGTTATAATTTTTTTTTAAATCACCAAGTATAACGGAGGAGTACTTCTTGATTTATTTTATTTTTTGTTTGCATACGTTTTTTTAAAAATAATTTTATCATTTATTTTCAACACAAAAAGCACATACGCCCACATATCTATCACCTTCCGTCAGTGACCTGCTGGTTGCCGTAAAGGTGACCTTTAGTGTACTGATTGAAGCTGCATAAGTCTACGCCCACACAGGAATCATGAATTCCCGTCGGGGGCCTATTGGTTGCCGTGAGGTGATCTGTAGGGTGCCGACTGGAGGTGCGAACACCTACGTTCACACCGAAAACATCACTTTCCGTCAGGGATCTATTGGTTGCTGTAAATGTGACCCTTAGGGTATCGATTTGAGGTGCATTTGCGCACGTCTACACAGGAACCATCACTTCTCTTCGAGGACCTATTGTTTACCAGAAGGGTGCCCTTGAGGGTGCCGATTGTAAGTGTATATCTCTGCACCCACACAGTGCCAATATCCATACACGATACTCCTTATCCAAAATCTACAATCCAAAGAAAAATCAATCTCTGACTAAACCCTTCCTTAATCCCACCAAAAATTGCACGTCACCCTACCCCGTCCCCTTGCCTCCCCATAAGTACAAAAAAATAGTCAGAAAGGGTAATATTTATTATTCTTCCTTCTCTGCTTTTCTATCTTCCCCATCACACCCTTCACCCATGCTAATGCCCTTTTGTTCCTTCTTTAAAACAGCAATACCACCGTGCACGTCCCACGCCCCTCCACCTCTCCACACTTGTCCAACCAGTGCTCCACTTTTGCATCCACCTTCCCGCACAATTCACACATTCTCTTCTTTCTAGAAATCCAAAACCTATCATACTTCTCCATGCATCCTCATCTCATCCTCGCTTTAAGTTCCTGACTTTTTTCTCTCCTTTCTCACACAAATATTGCGCTTTCTTCTTATTCTCTTCTCCCCGTCTGCCCTCTCTCTCCATACAATTCTTATAAACCATCTTGTATACCTTCCTTCCTTCTCCGTGCATCCTTTTCACTTCTTCTATCTGCAATCCATTCGTTCTAAAATACCTTCCACTTTCACCCTTCTTCTTCCCACTACAACGTCTGTTCTCCTTCTCCTACCGATCCTCCCTAACCAGCTTACTTTCACTCTTTTCGACTAATTTTCCCTCCTATTTACATGCTCTGATCCCCGTTATAATCGCTAAACTTATTCTTTCTTGTTTCTTTTCTGACAATATTGTTAGGCGTATTCCTTGCCAAGCCTAGTGTCCACTTTACACACCTTTCATGTATCCTATTTACCCCTTCACTTACCTTTTACCGGCACACCTTCACTCCATAAAATAAGGCACTCACCACTGGCAAATCAAAAAAGTTTCTTTTTCTTCCAAAATCATCTGCGAACAACCTCTTTTCCTGCCCCCACACCTGCCTTATCACCACACTTGCCCTTCTTACACTCTCCTTGAAATTACTAACCTCTACCTTATTCCTCTGAAACAGGAAGCCCAGGTACACAAACTCTTTCACCTCCTGTACCACTTTTCATTTTCACTTCCACTCCTTTCCCTTATCCCTCCCGTATCCTTTTCTGAACACCATAACCTTAGACTTTTCCGCATTTAGCTCTCACCTATTTTCATCCAAGTATCTTCGCAACCTTTTCATCATCTCGTTTATAGCCTCCTCGCTCTTTACTATCAGCACTAATTCATCTGCATATGCGAGTGACTCTTCTACCACCAGCTTACTTTCAATATCCGCGATGATTAAAATTGCAAAGAGCGTTAGGCTAAGCCGCCCCCCTCTCATCAATCCTCTATCCATTTAGAAACTCTTTGAGATTCACTCCCCGCCTTTCACTCTATCTTTCTTCTTTTTATACACCTCCCATACCCTCTTCACTCTCTTCCATCGCCTCCTACAACCTCTTCTTATCTACCGAAAGGAACGAGCCTTTTAGATCTACAAAAAACGCGTACACTTTGGTCCCCTAGTTAGCTAATTCTCTATCCACCACGTGCTGCTAGACGTAAATATTGTCGATAGTACTCCTTTCCTCCCTAAAACCCGCCTGCATCTCCAGCAGTATTCTTTACCCCTCGACATCTTTCCGCAGCCTATCCGCCAACACCATCGCGTATACTTTGTACTCCGAATGAATTAGCGTAATCTTTCTATAATTCACCTGCCTTCACCTGCCCCCTTTTTTATTCAGTGGTACGATCAACCCTTCCATCCACCATCTTGAGAATGTCTCCCCCTCCATAATCTTCTCAGTACCCATTCAGCCTGTCGCTTACCTCTTGTGTGTCAAACAACCACGCTTTGTACTCTACCACGTCCAGCCATCCTGCCGTAGTCCTTTTAAACTTCCTTATCTGTTTCTCTGTCTCCTCGTCATTCAGCAGTATTCTTTACCCCTCGACATCTTTCCGCAGCCTATCCGCCAACACCATCGCGTATACTTTGTACTCCGAATGAATTAGCGTAATCTTTCTATAATTCACCTGCCTTCACCTGCCCCCTTTTTTATTCAGTGGTACGATCAACCCTTCCATCCACCATCTTGAGAATGTCTCCCCCTCCATAATCTTCTCAGTACCCATTCAGCCTGTCGCTTACCTCTTGTGTGTCAAACAACCACGCTTTGTACTCTACCACGTCCAGCCATCCTGCCGTAGTCCTTTTAAACTTCCTTATCTGTTTCTCTGTCTCCTCGTCATTCAGCCGCGTCGTACTTCCTATTCACTTTTTTTCATCTTTTTCCTATTCTATCCTTCTTCTTCCTAAATACCTTCCTATGCATACGCACTTTCACTTTCTCTTTTAGATCCTCCCATATGTATTCCACCGACCCTTCTTCCCCACTATGCCTTTTTCTCTATCCCCTTTTATCCACAAACCTAATGGCTGATGCTTTGATTTCACCCGCGTGGAAGAGGTTTAATGGGTGAATCATGGAAGCGTGGCTCAAGATTGGGTCAATGTTCATCCACGTTAGTACCACGGTGGTTTCATGGTTATGAGCAATGGGTACAACTTTGGCAACATTTTCGAAGATGGACACAATCTGCGAAATTTTGTAGTGAATTGTGTCAATTAATTTCAACCGAATCATGTTCTTCCGTGGACGAACCATGGCAGAGAGCCATTAGCCACGCTTGACCCATTGTTTATAACCGTGGGACGACTGTGGGATGTATGTGGGTGAAAATTGGTGCAATTTTGATCCATGCTTATTCCACGCTTACTCGAAGCTTAACCTAGGATTAAACCACGCTCACCTCGCGCTTCTGCCATCGTTGAGCCATGGTTCACCCATTGAACCTTTTCCAACCAGCACCGACCTTTCTAGTGCGGATTTCGCTCTCCTCCCAACCTTGCATATTTATTATCACATAGTCCCCTTTTACCATACAATTCCTTACGCGCAGCCTCTATTTTCCATTCAGTCTCTTGGAATCTTATCCTTCTTATTTATTATCTTATCTTTCGATTTTCTTTCGAAGCACTTTTCTTCGCTGTAAAGCACCCCTTCCCCTTATTTTCGCATTTAATCCCTCCCCCAGTTAGGTAATGTTAGGAGATATTATTTTTAAATAGTTTTTAATTATTTAAACAACTAATAATCATTTTCGTGCACCTTTTCTTAGGAAACGTAGAGATAATATTAGCATGCACCTTTGCTGTTGTCCTTGTACAATATGGTACGCGTCAATCTAACCTTAAATGTCAGACATAATAAATTCTAAACCATATCTTTGTTTGATCAAATATCGTATGCAACAAGGAATGAAATAGGCCTTTTATCTTCGCGTGTTTGCAAAACTCACGCTTGAATAAAGCTACTGTTTCACTCCTGGGTACAAATAATATACTATTTTATCAATTTTTTTAATGCTATGGACAGTTATTTTTTTAGAACGAGTATGTTGAAACAAGAAAATGCAGAACAGTAAGCAACATAGTATACGAAGTTCAAAAAAATTATAATTTTCTCTACCTTTGCTATGATAAATAATATTAATTGTATAAATTATTACATATTGTCTTTTACACAAAACATCACTCTATACATTCATTGACTGCGTCATTCATTCAACAAAATAATAATTTTTCACGATTTACAGGGAAACGAAATTGTGTAAACAAATGAAAATTGTCGAAATAATTGCCAAAAATTCTAAATAAAAAATTATATTCCTAACATTCGTTGATTGTGTAATTTATGCCAGAAAATAGTAACTTTTCATAATTTGGTTAAAAAGAACTTGAAAAATTGTCATTTATCGAATAGAAATAATTCATATCGACACAAAAGATTAGCATGAATCTTACATCAAACTGCTATTTTTCACGTTTTTAGGCATTTTCCGTACACAGTACAAGCACTGGTATGGGGGGAGGGCTGACAAATTAAAAGCTATTGGGTGGAAATTATTCCTAAAACATGTCTTAGAAAGTGACTAAACTGGCTCCAAATTTTGAAAACTGAGCTTTTTTCCTATTTGATATCTCCTTCCACTTTCAAAATCAAAGGAAACGGATTGATTTTGACAGATTTAATAAAAAAAGATATTTTTTTTCAGAAAACGCACTTGTTGATGGGAGGGGGGTGTCAATCATTACAAATAATCATAAAGTTTGAACGACGCTATTGTAGTAGAGTTATAAATCGATTTATCGACGTTGATTTCAAATAACAGTAAATAACGAGGACTAATTACCACTATTCGCGCGCAGTTTTACATTTGCGTACTCGTTAGGTTTACCCTTAACTAAAAAATATAGATTTTAGAAGCTGCGGAAATTTTTCTTGTTTTCAATAATCTCATTTACTAAAATGGTCAACTTTTTGACATTCACCAGACTACGTTAGTGAAACAGGTTTTTTTTCGATGGAATGAATATTGAATAATTAATGTAAATATTCAATTCTCTTCAATTTTTAATTTATTTTATAATTTTATTGCATCTTTGAATCTTTGAATAAATATAAATATTATTATATTATTGCACTAAAAAAAAAGCTTAAAAATCGAAAATTCTCTTAAACGTTTGTCTTTGTGTTCCTGCTGATGACTGTTTTTACGTAAAGTTTTAATTAAATACTTAGTACCATAATTTAAAGAAAATTATGTTATTTAAGTAGGAACCGTTTGAATTCGTTATTACTAAAGTCGCAAAAGGCTAGAATAATAACAAGAAGTAGAAATTCTTTTAGCTGCCGTGAGCGAATCGAGATCAAGAACAGAATTCAGATCTCGGATCAACCCACTGGAGGAAACCTCTCATTTGTTCGTGGTCCTACTTTTGAACATCCTACGACAAAGGAAATCGAGCGAGTTGAAGTATGTAACGTCGATTTCGTGAAATTCTTTGGAAAAATTTCCATAATTTAGGAAATTGCCTTTTGATGTTCCAGATAAAAGGGCCTGCGGCTGAGTGGCAGTATGCCACATCTTTTCTACGACTCATCCTTTTTCTTCGACACTGTGCATTCTTAACGCAAAAATTGGACAAATTTAAAGATCTCAATGATGAAAAGAACCCGTCCTTCGAACACCAACACTTTATCGACCTGGCTAGCTTTTAGTAGCTACATTCAAATTTTGTCTACCTTTTTTCTTTCACACTCGCTCTTTTATCTGGAATCTTTAAAGCGTTTCAACCTCGAGTTCCTTTTTCCATCGCATCGATGCAATTACTACCCTCTGGGGAACAATGTGAGATATCTCATTCAGTAAAAGTACTGCCGCTAAACGAAGACGATCTTTACGTCATGCAGTTTCCGCGGCACAAAATTTCACAGTATTTCCCAAAAGACCTAAAACTATTAAAACTGACATGCTTATATTTCCGCAAGCGATCTTCTGTAATAAAAATAATAGAGCAAGCATCGTCTGAACATTGCAAAATTATCTGCAAAAATTTAGAGAGTCTGCGGAGACTAATTAAATTTTCATAGCAAAGGTTGTATGAAAAGAGCTGCTTACATATTGACGATCGTAATTGTTTTGCTTAAGTTTTACGAAATAAGAAAAAAAAGAGAAGAAAGTCGATTAATTATGATGTTCTGTTTTATGAGTCATTACTTTTCCCAATAAGCAGATATATAGATAATAGAAAGTTTTTCAGAACTAATGTTTTCATCACACTCGATCAATTTCACACCTTCATATAATCTTGAAGTTTACTTTCTATATCGTAGAAATAATTTCTTTAAAAAAGGTTTTCACCTTCCTTTGTTTAGATATCACTGTTAAAAAAATGCCATAAAAAATGTAATTTCCAGGAAGTATATTCAATTATCAGTTTATATTACGATGCCACAATAAAATGATTGCATTTTTAGATATATTAAAAAAGTGGAGAACATTGGAGAATTTTAAAAGAATTAAAAATATGAATAAAAATTAAACTTCGGCTAGGTAGTATATAATAGCTAGTTTTAGATGTTAATTATCCAGACCTACCACGGATTTATCTTCTGATTTTTCAGTGCTTTTTTGGGCTGATCAGGTTGATTCGACAGATTTTTTACATACCGTTTTTTGATCTACTTCTGTAAAACTATATTTGACTTTCTTTCATATTAAATTGCAACAAAATAAATGTGCTTGTTTGTGGTTGATTACAAATCAATCTATTCAGATTATTACATTTGCAAAAGGAGAAAAGGGACAATATAGAAAAAACGAGGAGCTGGTCAGTCAGAAATCAGGAAGTCCGGCTAACATTGACTGCCACCGGAATAACGAAGACTTCGTAGAGACCTCCCTCGGACTAGCTGCAGATTTCTTATAATTTCCGCCAAAGCCACTTCGAAAAGTTAAAAAAGATTTCCCGAATGTTCCCGACAGAGTTACGTATCTTCCCGACATGGATTTTATCGCACCGGCCGGCTAGAGCGAGAGTCATCGTGACGCACTGAGACTTACTGAGCCTAATAGCGAATTCGGTTATGCTGCCATGGTGCACTCCGACCTGCACCGAAGCAGGTGCGAGTGAGAAAGACGAAGTAAGATGGAGCAGCCGGAGTGCTCTTGGAGTACGCCTTTCCAGGATAACCGAATACGCTATAACTGGGACTAACCAAGGAAATACGCAATAGAAATCAGAGATTCCTACTGACCGCCACAGGGTCTTCCATATGTCCGGGAGTCACCTGAAATCTCAGTGACCAGTCCCTCGGGTTAATGTAAGAATACGGGTTTTTAAAATCAAAGTTTGTATTTAGTATGCATAATAAAATATCAGATTTATGCGAAAAAAAGAGTAATTACATTGAATTTATTCAATAAAAATGCGTTCAATTTCCAAAGTACTTGCTTCATTAATCTAAATGACTTTGATTAAGTTAACCCATTAGTATGAGTGATTGTGAATACATGAAAGACTTTTTCTAAAATTAAATGGATTTTGCTGAATCAAAGAATTTTTTCTTCTGGCTTTTTCTATAAAAGTCGAATATAACATTTTATTTTTTCAAACAAAATAAATAAACTATTATCATAATCTTATATTCTAATGTAAAATGGAGAAAAATCACTGTCATTAATGCCACTTTCTATAGGAATCTAACTCGAATCTGAAATTTAGCAAAAATTTCGAATCTCTGAGAGTATAAACTGTTGGTACGAAAAGTTTCAGTTGTCAACAATATTTTCCTGGGTTCTGTGAAGTTTTCTTTGGGTGCATTTAGTGACACCAATAAAAATAAGCAATCATCAGTGTGCACTACGCTTTCTAAACTACTCTTCAGAACATCGCCAGGCAACGAAAAGTTATTGAATAATTGTAAATACAGAACAGAAACCTTTTAACTTCAAATATATTATTAATTATGTGCAAGCATTAATTATCATTCAAAAATCGATCATGAAACAATTTTATTTCTGAAAAATATCTTTCCGTCAGGTAGTTTTATTTGTTTTGCATAAGGAATGTCAGTTTTTTTTATCTTACACATTTATTAGGTACTCATAATACCTCAATAAAATTTCTTCTAGTAATGCTGCATTCTGTGTTCAATATTGTATTTAAAAACTTAACAAATTACTTTGACATGTAGTTTGTTAAATTAAGATTAAAAGAAAGACACATTATCAAATCTTACGTTCGAAGACTTTGAATGCGAATTCATTGATTATGATCCGCGGAGGACATTCGAGGATTACTTTTACAGATTTAGATAAACGTATCATCTTCAATGGTGCAACTGGCTGTAGGAATTTAAAACAGACATCCCGATATCCAGGAATCATTTCTTTTTAAACGACACGTTGTATAAATAAGAATACAACGCTGAGAATGTACAAACAGTAAAATTAACACGTATTGCGCTTTCACCTTGATTGTAGAATGAAAAATATCCATTGCCGAATCTTTCTCAGTACAACAGTCGCGCACAATTAAATTGTTTTTTGGAAGAAAGTGTCTCGTCGTCCTGAACTTTCCGGACAACTAGTCCATCTCCTTTTCCAACTCCCCCAATTTTTCGGAATAGCTAGACACAGCCTTTTTTGAAACATACTTATTTTATTTGAAATCTTTTTGTGAAACTCTATTACAAAATTTTATTATCTTTGAGTGAGTATTTTTAATGATTCCTGTTTTAACGAAAAGGTGGTGCACATTACCGAGTTTATAATCGTCTGATCGTCACCTGTCGTTCTCTTTCTTCCAGACAATTATAGCCTAAAGTTAGGAGCTCTCTATTGCTCATATCCATATTCGCTATTAATATGGCTTTATATTTAAATTTAAACTACGACAGAAATAATTCCCTTCAACATTACTACAAGAATATCCTAAAAACATTTCTAATGTTTTTTAGTTTTTGCCTCCTGGGAAGTTAATAGCATCGTAAAACCAGCATAATTGAAGAAGAATGATAGAAGTCCTGGTAGAATGCAGTGCGAAATCATACTAGAGGGAAAAGAAAAATCTCATATTTCCAACCCAAAGCAGTAAAGGCAGTAGACATGCAATAGGTGTGTGTATATTACGCGGCGCGGAATTTAAACTGGAATGGAACAAAATAACAAAGGAATGTTGCACAATGAGTGCCAGTGTCGAATGCAATGGTCTGTTTCCATATGTATGGGGGATGCGCAGTGCGTATTCGTACTTGGCAATTGCATGCATGTAAAGCTGAACACACACGAATGTTTATGTACTTGTTTGTGAACTTCACGTAAATGCGTGAAATGTGCGTGAACGCAATGGCTTAATTTTGCACTGAGCCACTATGGTTATTCAAGTACGCGCGGCGGGTTTGCTCGTATGGGACAGAATAGCCCCCGGGATTCGCCATCTTTTGTCTTAGTACAATGGCGGCAGAGGCACAAAAGTGACTAAGTGCCCGTAATACCAGCCATTATATGCCTCTTTCCTCGTATTCTAAACGCGTTCGGCGCAGTAGATATATTGTGAAAATCTTGCGACGGGCAAAGATATATTCCTAAGTACTGAAACAGATGAAGACAGCTTCCTAGCTTCCCCTGTTTTATTAATTACTCTTAGCTCGTCGAGAAAATTAATTCAAAATATAATTATAGTTTTAAGGAGATGCAATACCGTACTTCTCAGTGACTTACAGATATGTAACTCATTTCTTTGGACAACCCACTACTTGTCCTTGCACCTGCTTCAGCACGAGATCGTATGCACGGTGTGGTTCTTGTGGAACAGTCTTGCTGATGACAGTCAATCCCTACCACCAGCACACCCTCTTCTCCATTCATTACTCAAAAAATCCTATATTTATAAAGTAATTAATACTGGACTGGCAGAATGATTTTATTTTTGCACTTCTCAGGATGTCGATACGACAGGCAGTCCAAACTTGTATTTTTTATTGAATCCAAGTAACTGTTTCATGAATGGTTTCCTGACTTTCGAGCCCGATCGTCATTCTGCTTCTTTCCGTCCTAATAGTAGCAGCTCCTAAAATACGAGCAGGTGTGTTTAAATTTTTTTATAAATTGTAAATAGAAGTTTATTTAGAGTTAATTCAGCACTTCGCAGTGAAGAAATTATTACTTGTTTGGTTTTTATCAAATTGACAGGTGCATATATGCAAAAAATTGGCGTTTCTCGCACAGGATAAATGGCTTTAAAAAGAAAATGTATACACACATATATATATATATATATATATATATATATATATATATATATA